>VSMD01111568.1:0-13368 GCA_008750895.1 Mirza zaza | reverse complement strand
CTCAGGAGTTCGAGACCAGCCTGAGCAAGAGCGAGACCCCATCTCTACTATAAATGGAAAGAAATTAATTGGCCAGCTAATATATATAGAAAAAATTCGCCGGGCATGGTGGCACATGCCTGTAGTCCCAGCTACTTGGGAGGCTGAGGTAGCAGGATTGCTTGAGCCCAGGAGTTTGAGGTTGCTGTGAGCTAGGCTGACGCCACGGCACTCACTCTAGCCTGGGCAATAAAGTGAGACTCTGTCTCAAAAAAAAAAAAAAAAAGAATAACATGATCAGTATCAACTGTGTATAAAATGTCTGGCTCCTCCCACTATATTATATCACACCCAACTTTCCAAAGGACACAGCAGACGGCAAGGGTGGCTCTGACCAGTGACTAAGCAGGACAATCACTGAGCAGGCAAAGGTGTTGCTAACACACAGGGTTTCTGCTATGCTAACACTGGATGAGAAGACAGTTGAGCAAGGAAACTTATTTGTTGCTTAGACATGACCAAAACACCAAGTCAGCCCAATGTTCTATGCAGAGGACTATGTAAGTCTAACAAGACGATAAATAGCAATTGTAAGAAGAGCAGTTATCCTGCACAGATTCTGAGGATGGTTTTCATTTCATAGGGTAGATTTTATTTTTTAAAACCTGATAATTTTGTAGATGTTTATATTCTAAAAAATAAGTTTGCTTTGATGAAAATTTACATATATATGTATCACTATATAAAATTGCTATAAAAATTCCAGTTTGCAAAACTCCAATTGAAACTTCATACACATTACAAATTCTACTTCTAAGGAATTCAAAAAATTTTTTTCTTTTACGAAGAATCTGTAAGATTCCAGCTACACGAAAACAGATATCCTGAAATTTGAATTTACACTTCTGAGTAAAAACAAAAACAAAATTTGTCTCGCCATCCTTTCCCCCACCCTCAGTAACCACATACTGTTGACAATGGAAGTATTCACAGCTATCTATCTTTTTATTTGGGAATATTGTGGAAGTTTCTGTTAGATTACTGTAACATTTTTGACAAAGTCACAATCAAATCATTCCACCCCTTTGACAATAAGCAGAACACTGATATGTCAACAGTTTCTTGCTTTTTCCAGGATCAATCAATAAATGCTTTGTTTCTGCCTTTTCTGTCCTCTTGAATATCCTGGTAGACACAGGGACTTTTATAACCCACACAGCTGCCCACTCTCTCACCCCTCCAGCACCTGAACCTCATTCCAAAGCCCAAGCTTTCTGCTAGCCACAGTCCGAAAGGGAAGGGAATTTTCAAAACACACAGAAACAAGCAAAACAGTAATCGTATTAGAAAACAATGCAAGATAAACATAAAGATGTCAGCTAGGTAGTGACACTTCTAAATTAGTGGAAATAATAAATGCTCTGATCTCAAAACACAGATTACAGGAACCAGGAACAGGCCTGAGCTAATAGTGGGTTCCAGAAACCAGGCAAAAGGTTTTCTTGTCATCTCAACAAGGCAATAGGTCCTCTACTAGGGTAAGGGCAGAGAGAATGGAGAGGAATGCTGGGATGAAAATATTTACAAGGAAAATCAACACGGTTTGGTATTTGACTAAATAAGGACTATCTATTCCCTTGCGATAAATTAATATCAATCCATCTACAGAACAAACAGCCCAGCTTCTTCAACAGCTGAGGAACCAATAAATGAAAAACCACATCATCCAATCACAATGTGCAGTCCACAGTTTGATCCCATTCCAAATAAACTTTGGGGAAAAAACTTTGAGACAACTGGACATTTCAACACTGACCAAAAATTTGATGCTATTACTTAACTATTATTAATTGTTTAGGTGTAATAATGGCATTGTGGTCATGTTTAAAAAATAATAAAATATAGGCCGGGTGCAGTGGCTCACTCCTGTAATCCTAGCACTCTGGGAGGCCGAGGCAGGAGGACTGTTTGAGCTCAGGAGTTCGAAACCAACCTGAGCAAGAGCGAGACCCAGTCTCTACTATAAATAGAAAGAAATTAATTGGCCAACTAATATATATAGAAAACATTAGCCGGGCATGGTGGCGCATGCCTGTAGTCCCAGCTACTCGGGAGGCTGATCCTCGATGAAGGATCGCTTGAGACCAGGAGTTTGAGGTTGCTGTGAGCCAGGCTAGGCAACAAAGTGAGACTCTGTCTCAAAAAAATAATAATAATAATAAAATATATACAAAAGTATTTGTGACTAAAATGGGATGTCCTTCGCAATGACATGGAAAAGAGGAAGGGGGTGAAGATGCAGATGGGACAGTATCAGTCGTGGGTTAATGCTTTTGGGGGTGATAGGCACACAGAGGGGCCTTATGCTATTCTGCCTACATTGTTTATCTTTAAAATTCTCCATAACAAAAAGTTTTTAAACATTAAATGGCAAATATAACTTTTATGTACTCAACAATCTAGTTCAGTTTTCCTAAAAGCAGAATAAAAGGACTATTGACATGTTTTATACACAGGTCAAAACATGAAGATAAAGACGTATTATTCTTAATAATTATGACCCATCCCAAGTTTTCATTTAATTATAAGTTTATATAAATTATGTTTCATAAAAGTGAAGCAAAAGTGAAATTTACTACAAGATACCTCTACTTTTTTTAAGCACTCTATAGAAGAATTTTAAGGACTCCAGTACTCTTATTTGCAACAGAAATTTTTCCCACAAGAAAATGTACAATGCTCAAAATTAAACAATAGAACCATTTCAGATTTGAGTCTGTAAAATCTAACCTTTCAAAATCCACAAGAGAAAAATTTAATGTCTCTATTTTCCAGAGGGTTTTTTTTGCTTGTTTCTTGTTTTACTAGTATGCTTATAGACACACTGTGCAAAAAATTATTAACACCATAATTTAATGGAAGTAAGGATTAATAAAAAGTATCCTGTTAGGCTGATACTTGGTACACTGCTGATGTTTGAATGTCGAAGGAATCAGGAATAATTCCCAAGTTGCTGGGAATTTTGTGATATAACAGCTTTTGGGATTGGATGGTTTTCTCATGCCACATTTCCTCAAGGAGTACTCCTACCTTCTCATCTTTAAAGCAGAAATCTAGATTCTTACACAGTATCTGGTTTACATCAATAACAATTGCTACTCCAGAGATGGAGACAAAGAACCCCCAAAAGTATTGTTAAACAAAAAACAAAGCAAAATAAACAAAAAAACCTTCAAGAGTAGGACTTGGTAGCTACCTAACCTTTTTTCACAGTTAGATATCGTACCTAGTACTTCATACACTATCTGATCATTTTTTGCTGAATACAGAATTCTAGGGAAATTCAAAGCATGTGATTCCTATCAGCCATAACTCATTTTAATCTAGGCCTAGTAACTAACCATCACACACATATGACCCTGATTGCTCATTATAGCAAACGTTAGTATCCAAACAGTATTTCAAGCATGGAGGTAAAGAGAAACTCTCTTTTCTTGTAGTTAAAAAAAAAAAAAAAAGACCAGGCATAGTGGCTCATGCCTATAATCACAGCACTTTGGGAGGCCAAGGTGGCAGGATCGCTTGAGGCCAGGAGTTTGAGGCCAACCTGGGCAACACAGTGAGACCCCCCTAAAATAAAAAAAAGATTAGCCCAGTTTGGTGCACGCCTGTAGTCTTAGCTACATGGGAGGTTGAGGAGGAAGGATCACTTGAGCCCAGGAGTTCGAGGTTACAGGGAGCCATGATCATGCCACTGCATTCCAGCCTGGGTAACAGAGTAAGACTCTGTCTCCAAAATTCAAATAAAATAAAAACAGGGCCAGGCGCAGTGGCTCACGCCTGTAATCCTAGCACTCTGGGAGGCCGAGGCGGGTGGATGGCTCGAGGTCAGGAGTTCAAAACCAGTCTGAGCAAGAGCGAGACCCCGTCTCTACTATAAATAAAAAGAAATTAATTGGCCAACTAGTATATATAGAAAAAATTAGCCGGGCATGGTGGCACATGCCTGTAGTCCGAGCTACTTGGGAGGCTGAGGCAGAAGGATTGCTTGAGCCCGGGAGTTTGAGGTTGCTGTGAGCTAGGCTGATGTCACAGCACTCACTCTAGCCTGGGCAACAAAGTGAGACTCTGTCTAAAAAAATAAATAAAATAAAATGAAAACAGAACCAGGCACGTTGGCACACATCTGTAGTCCCAGTTACTCAGGAGACTGAGGCAGGAGGATCGCCTGAGCCCAGGAGTTCAAGGCTACAGTGCACCATGATCACGCTTGTAAACAGCCACTGCACTCCAGCCTGGGCAACATAGCGAGACCTTATTTCTAAAAAATGATAAAATAAAATTTTAAAATTCAGAAAATTAAAGTTTATTCCTTCTTATTGCTGTACCAATAAAAGTAGTAAAAGCATGAACAATATTTATACATCCAATGATAAAACTAATGTACCATAAATTCTGTAGTAGCAGTCTATTATAATTTTTGTTCAGATAGGTTTAATAATAAGCAGTTTCTTTTAGCAACCTGCTAGACTTCACTGGTAAAGTTTTGCAAAATTTGTATTTAGTGTAATTTGACTATCTGTTTCCATTAACTATGCAATGATATGCATTCAACCACACATATTTCCCATATTTTAAGAGTCTCCCTGATTCATTTTCACAACTATATTCAAAAGTAGTCAATGGTTTATACATGTAATGATCATAGTATTGTTTTCCAAGAGAGGGGTTGAGGAATCACATACAACTTCTGAGTGAGCAGAACGCTCTCCCCACCAAACCATAACATAATTAGGATGGGCAGACTCCAAGAGGAAGAGCCTCATTATGAAATTAAAACGTACCACATACTATTCTCTAGAGGAGCAGATTCTATTTGGGCAGAAATATTAGCCTCGCTCAAGTCATTTCACAGCAGAGAGAACAAACAGGTCTATTGTGCATACCACCATTGCATTTTGCATGACTTCCTTCAATTAAAACCCTTATTTAAATTAGTGCCCATATAGCAATAGAGAAATTTAAAAAGTCATTATCTAATATGACCTGATGATGCCTTCCAATAACAGGGAATTAGTCTGAAAATGACTTTATATACTTCAAACAAATTACTGGCATAAGGCCCTTCCCTCAGTAGCATTACTCAATGCCTTTTGTGAGAGAAGTGTATGCACATGGGTCGACCTCACTTAATTCTGCATCTATTTTAAGAAGATCCAATCTGTGCATCTACCAGCATGAGAGTACGCTGAAACTGCAAAGAAGGGCTCATATTAGGTACTCATTAATTACCTAAAGATCTTCACTAAACTGATGTCTAACAAAACAATCAGACGGAACAAAAAGAATTTTAATGACCTTACTAACTGGTTGCTGCGATCAACATCTCAGTCTCATTAGACCGGCAGCTGTAGCCTTCACGCTGTCTAATGATCATTAGGTTAAACATGACCGCATGGGGGAAGGAGAGGGCAGCGCTATATTTCTACTATAAACAAGAACAATCTCTGCCCACTTGTGCCATCTACGGCTACTTCTACCCATGAGGGACAGTCTCCCCCGCCTGCTCACAGAACACCAGAGAAATCATCGTTCAGGTTAATGAAGATCTTGACATCTAAACCTCCAAATTCTTTCAATTTCAGAAAGTTCTGGTCTGAAAATCTTACACTTGGTGGGAGAGGGTAACAAAGAAAATCAGAGGAGAAACTCCATGTTGCTGTATTTCACTCTGTGTCAGTGCACACACTCGTGCTCACGCACACATGCGACATCCGGGGCAGAGAAGACAGAGCTAAAAAAGGAAACGGACGGACTGACCAAGGGACTGAAAAGTGCAATTTACACAGAGGAGCTCTTTCCTTTAGGGTTAAAGTTCTGATGTTTAAAGCAGCAGCACCTCTGAACGCTGCTCCACAGCCTCTGGAAAGAGCTGGAACTGCACTAAAACTGCACCGCACACTTGCCCGGAATTCACTGCAAACAAGAAGGGGGTGGGGGCTTTTGTTCTGTTTTTGTCTTTTTTTCTTTTTTGAGACAGAGTCTCCCTCTGTTGCCTGGGCTAGAGTACCGTGGTGTCAGCCTAGCTCACAGCAACCGCAAACTCCTGGGCTCAAGCCATCCTCCTGCCTCAGCCTCCCAAGTAGCTGGGACTACAGGCATGCGCCATCATGCCCAGCTAATTTTTTCTATATATATACATTTTTTTATTTTTTTGGTTAGCCAATTAATTTCTTTCTATTTACAGTAGAGACGGGGTCTCACTCTTGCTCAGACTGGTCTCAAACTCCTGACCTCAAGTGATCCCCCCACCTCGGCCCAAAGTGCTAGGATTACAGGCATGAGCCACCGCAGCGGGCCCGTTCTTGTCTTTTAAGAAAAAAAAAAAAGGAACAGGGAATTTGACAAAATTCCAAGTTTAAGCTTTCCTCCCCAACATAAGCTGGTGATATTATTTCTGGCTTCTTTTAACACTTTTTCTGCCTTTAAAACTCATGCATTATACTTTATAAGAGTAGTCAACCTTTTCTGAGTCACCCATCCGGCCTTTTAATAGGAAAGATTATTCATGTACACATAATATTGTGCAAACAATTTGCAAATATAAATAGTGAAAAGTGTAATGAATACCAGGGGAAGATTGAAAACTTAATTCAGGAAAGTGATGAACTGTGGTGGGGAGAGAAAGGGTTAAAACAGGGAGGCGTTTCACAAAGGCTTGAACTGTTGGTACTGAGCGACAGGTACAGAAAGAATTCATTTTTTTAGAACTTTTTGTATATTACATTTTTTAAGGATCTGCTAACAATTTTTAAAACCTTACAACAAGGCAGTACTGGTCAATAGAAAAGCGCACGAGAATCCAGCTGACCAGAACCTGGGGTGCCAAGGCAGTAGCCAAGGCCTGAATCTGGCCAAGAGTGTTTTGTTTGGACAACACCATGTTTTGTTTTGCTTTTTCACTGTAATTTGAATGCCTTGAGGCAGGGCGTGCACGCTGCCATTAGCCAGAGTTACCACCATTTTCTTTACAGTAAACCAGAGTTCTTTAAAAAACAAGCCAAAGAAACTGGAACTCTCATACGTCGCTGGTGGGAATGCAAAACCGGTGCAGCAGCTTTGAAAACAGTTTGGCAATTCCTCAAAATGTGCAGCATACAGTTACCATATGACCCAGCCAAGTTCCGTGCCTAGATACCTACCTGAGAGAAATGAAAACACATGTTCACCCAAAGACTTACCCACCAGCAGCATTGTTCATAAAGCCAAAAAAGGAGAAACAATCCAACTGTCCATCAACTGATAAAGGATAAAACAAAATGGAATACAATGGAATATTATTCCGCCATAAAAGGTGTGAGCAAAATAGTGAGACCCCATCTCCACAAAAAATAAAAAAATTAGCAGGGTGTGGTGGCATGCACCTGTAGTCCCAGCTACTCAGGAGCCTGAGGCAAGAGGATTGCTTGAGCCCAGAAGTTCAAGGCTGCAGTGAGCATGATGATACTACTGCACTCTAGCTTGGGCAACAGAGCAAGACCCTTCAGGAAATGAAAGATAGCAAAGAAAGAGGAATGAAGTACTCATAATGCCACAACATGGATAAACCTCAAAAACATGCAAAGTTTTGAAGATATACTAAACTCAAACACGCTAAGATAAACCTAAAAAACATGCTAAGTAAAAGAAGCCAATTGCAGAACACCACATAGTGTATAATTTCATTTATATGAAATGTCCAGGAGAGGCAAACCCTAAATCTTGGACACAGAGGAATAGATTAGTAAGTGATGAAAATGACATAAAGTAGATAATGGTGCAGGCTGCACAACTCGGTAAATCAAAGAAAAACCAAAACCATTAAATTGTTCACTTTAAAAGAGTGAATTGTCTGGCATGCATATCTCAATAAAGCTGTTTAAAAGTAAACAAACCAAAGACATCCACTTGGCCCTAAGAAGCATTCAGTGGCATGCCAAAGTATAAAAAGTGAGACTGGGCCGGGGGCAGTGGCTCACGCCTATAATCCTAGCACTCTGGGAGGCCAAGGCGGGAGGATTGCTCAAGGTCAGGAGTTCCAAACCAACCTCAGCAAGAGCAAGACCCCGTCTCTACTATAAATAGAAAGAAATTAATTGGCCAACTAATATATATAGAAAAAATTAGCCAGGCATGGTGGCACATGCCTGTAGTCCCAGCTACTCGAGAGGCTGAGGCAGCAGGATTGCTTGAGCCCAGGAGTTTGAGGTTGCTGTGAACGAGGCTGACGCCACAGCACTCACTCTAGCCTGGGCAACAAAGCAAGACTGTCTCAAAAAAAAAAAAAAAGTGAGACTGTTGGAGTTGTGGATTAAACTTATCTGTGGACTGCACACCGCTTTTGCTTGAAACAGCTGACAGTTCCCATGGGACAACGCCTTCCATTCTCCAAACTCACCTATACATCCAATTTTATAACATAAAATGATTCGTTAAGTGGAAGCCACCACTCTCCGTAAGAAAATACATCTTAATCCCTTTTAAAACAACGTTTTAAGTATATCTAACTTTTTAGCCACAGTTAGCAGGAAAGGCTTGTTTAGTGAGTACAGGAAAGTAGTAAAATGAAGACAAAACTTGGCCTAAGAAACTATTTTGCGCTACCACGGTGACAGGTAATAGCATTAACATTTTATTACAGGATAAAAGTTTAATAAGTTTTATTAAAGTTTAGTAAATCTTAAAGCTATAATCTGAATAGAATAAGGATTTATTTAGTTTATTAAAAATATATGGATTTATTTAGCTATTTTAAAAGGGACTGTTCTACATCATGGTATTATTTTAACTAGTTACATAAAGGACTCAAAATAGGGCACTCTAAAATGCTAAGATAAAAATTACACATTGAGCTGGGCCCAGTAGCTCACTCCTGTAATCTTAGCACTCTGGGAGGCCGAGGTAGAAGGATCACTCAAGGTCAGAAGTTCAAGACCAGCCTGAGCAAAAGTGAGACCCCATCTCTACTAAAAATAGAAAGAAATTAATTGGCCAACAAAATTAAAATACTCTACTAAAAAAAGAAATTAATTGACCATCAAAAAATATATAGAAAAAATTAGCTGGATATAGTGGCGCATGCCTGTAGTCCCAGCTACTCAGGAAGCTGAGGCAGAAGGATTGCTTGAGCCCAGGAGTTTGAGGTTGCTGTGAGCTAAGCTGACGCCACGGCACTCTAGCGTGGGCAACAAAGTGAGACTCTGTCTCAAAAAAAAAAAAAAAAAATTACACATTGAGAATTATACTTATAAAAATCTACTAGGAATAGATGATGAATTCGTCATCTAGTAGTCCTAAAAGATGATTTATAAATATGTTGCTGGCCGGGCGCGGTGGCTCACGCCTGTAATCCTAGCTCTCTGAGAGGCCGAGGGGGGAGGATTGCTCAAGGTCAGGGGTTCGAAACCAGCCTGAGCAAGAGCGAGACCCCGTCTCTACTATAAATAGAAAGAAATTAATTGGCCAACTAATATAGGTAGAAAAAAATTAGCCAGGCATAGTGGCGCATGCCTGTAGTCCCAGCTACTCGGGAGGCTGAGGCAGCGGGATTGCTTGAGCCCAGGAGTTCGAGGTTGCTATGAGCTAGGCTGATGCCACGGCACTCACTCTAACCTGGGCAACAAAGCAAGACTCTGTCTCAAAAAAAACAAAAACAAAACAAAACAAAAAAAAGACAATTATAAATATGTTGCTGATGAAGATCTGGAAAAGTCTAAGGGCCAATCTGCAAAACTAACTTGATTCAAGAAAGACAATTCCAAAAAGATATTTAATTGTGCTAGTAGTACAGGCAGTGAGGCTCTGTGTGAGAGGATAAATAGATAAAATGTATCCGTGTGTACTCAGTACTTGTAAGACCAAGACTGGCCTGGCAGACAAACACATATATTTTAGTCACTAGAGTGTTCCAAATAGAGTATTGTGGAATAGGAAGAGTTCATTGTTAATCTTTTCCATATTTGATAAATGTCCCTTTGTTTTGGCTTTTTTTTTTTTAGAGAGGGTCTCTCTGTCACCAAGCTGGAGCACAGTGACCTCATCATAGCCTCATCTATACTTTGCTATGTGTATTTCTATCTACATCAACAACAATAAACCTTAACATTTACAGAACGGTTCACATTTTTTAAATCACTAATTAATTTGATCTTCAGAAAGAAACCTCTGTGAGATAGATAAGGTAGGCATCATACAGAAAAAGCTCAAAAAAGCTAAGAATAACTAGCTGCAATAACATAAGGATTCAATTTCAGATTTTCTCTGAGTCCAGTGCTCTTTTCAATTCAATTCAACTCAAGATTTGCAGAGTGCCAGACACAACACTGTCTCTACAAGTATTTATGAAGCATCCATTTATACAAAGCATCATGTCGGGCACCATCTCTCTCCCGTCCTCTCCACTTCCGCCTGTCCTCTCCTCCACTTCCGGGGCAGCACAAAATCACCTGGTACAGTCCGTCTCCATAAAAAGTCAGCCTTGCCCACCCTGACCCACTCTCCGCATTGCCAATTAACAGCTTTCCCTAATCCACCTCCTCAGTCCTAACACTCAAAAATCTTCACAGCCATTCTCTTACTGAGAAAAATACAGACCGAATTTCCTAGTCTGCTTTCTAGGTCTTCTGTAATCTGATCCCAGCTTATTAATTTTCCTTCATTTACTAAGAAATCCCCCATTGACCTCATTCTTTCCCAAATTGCCTTTCTCCCCCTTTCTTTTGTTCATACTGTCATGCAAATCTAGAAGTGATATGCAAGTATTCACCCTCTTCCCTCAAAGACCTTAAAAGTCACTTGCAGGGCTGAAACTAACAATCCAAAACAGTCTAAAATAAATAAATTAAGTAGACAGATTATAGCTGACAGGTATTCAGAGGGGAGGGGTCACTGAGGGCTGCAGGAATGCTTTCATGCAGGTACAAAGGATTTGAACTGACAGAAGTAAAAGCCGCCCTTGCCAACCTTTTTAGCACCAGGGACTGGTTTCAATTTTTCCTGCCTATACCAGTTTGCGGCCCAGGGGTTGGGGACCACAGGCCTAGAAGACTTCCCTTCTACCCCATTGTTCCTGTTTACACCCTACCTAATCCTCCAGCCTGCACCATCTCCTTTAAGAAGAATTACTGCACAACCTAATGCTCACTCTCTTCTCTGAGCTTCTAATACTACCTACACCACTCATTCTGGCACTTGGTCATCCCATATTACAGACTTGAGTGCAGGCTTGCAGAAGACAGTAATCTGTCTCTTCAGAGTAAGCACTCGAGAGAGATATCTGTTCACCTAAACTGAATTCAGCAGCCATTGCTGCTTCCAGGTATTTAAAGATCCATTGAGTATAACATAGTTTCTTAACTTACCGGGCATCTCCTTTGGAAAGATTAGTATTTACAGGATTAAGAATAACTTTGTTTGCATCAACGTCCACCACACATTTGGTATGCAAGTCAAGTTCTGCAGAGAAAAAAACAAGAGCAATAGTCATTTTTTTTTAAGTAATTCATTTCAGAAAAAGCATGTGACAAAAATACAACACTCTTTCATAATAAGAACACTCAACAAACTAGGGCTAGAAGGGAACTTTTCAACCTGATAAAGGCTATCTACAAAAACTCTCAGCTAACATCTCACTTAATAGGGAAGGACAGAACAGCTTACCCTCTAACCTCGGGAACAAGACAAGGATGTCTATTACTCAACTTCTATTCAACATTGTACCTGAGATTCTAGTCAGGGCAGTTAGGCAAGAAAAATAAATAAAAGGCATCCAGATTGGAATGGAAGAAGTAAAAACTATCTTTATTTCCAGATGATTTGATCTTGTGTACAGAATCCACTAAAAGGAGTCCTAAGGAATCCACCAAAAAACTATTAGAATAAACAAGTTCTGCAGGATTGCAGGATACAAAAATAATATATAAAAATCAGTTGTGCTTCTCTATACCAGCAATGAAAAACCTAAAAATGAAATTAAAACAATTCATAATAGCATCAAAAAATATTAAAATCCTAGGAATAAATGTAAAAGAAATGCAAAACCCATACACTGAAAATTCCAAAACATTTCTGAAAGAAATTAAAGACTTGTGATGGATATCCCAATTACCCTGATTTGATCATTACACATTGTATACACCAAATATCACATGTTCCCAAAAAATATGTATAACTATGTCAATGTTTTTCACTTTAAAAATAAGTGTAAGACAAATAAATGGGACGACATCTCACATTCATGAATTGAAAGACAATACTGTTAAGATGGCAATACTCCCCAAACTGACCTATAACATTCAAGGCAAACTCTATCAAATATTCCAACTGGCTTTTTTACAAAAATCAACGAGTGGATCCTAAAATCCCAATAGAAATGCAAAAGATCCAGAACAGCCAAAACAATCTTGAAAAAGAAAAACCAAATAGAAAGACTCACACTTCCGGTTTCAAAACTTACTACAAGGCTACAGTAATTAAGACAATGTGGGCAGGGCGGGGTGGCTCACGCCTGTAATCCTAGCACTCTGGGAGGCTGAAGCAGGCGGATTGCTCAAGGTATGGAGTTCAAAACCAGCCTGAGCAAGAGTGAGACCCGTCTCTACTATAAATAGAAAGAAATTAATTGGCCAAGGCCGGGCGCGGTGGCTCACGCCTGTAATCCTAGCACTCTGGGAGGCCGAAGTGGGCGGATTGCTTGAGGTCAGGAGTTCGAAACCAGCCTGAGCAAGAGCGAGACCCCATCTCTACTATAAATAGAAATTAAATGGCCAACTAATATATATAGAAAAAAATTAGCCAGGCATGGTGGCTCATGCTTGTAGTCCCAGCTACTTGGGAGGCTGAGGCAGGAGGATTGCTTAAGCCCAGGAGTTTGAGGTTGCTGTGAGGTAGGCTGACGCCACGGCACTCACTCTAGCCTGGGCAACAAAGCGAGACTCTGTCTCAAAAAAAAAAAAAAAATTAATTGGCCAATTAAAAACATACAGAAAAAATCTGCCGGGCATGGTGGCGCATGCCTGTAGTCCCAGCTACTCGGGAGGCTGAGGCAGCAGGATCACTTGAGCCCTGGAGTTTGAGGTTGCTGTGAGTAAGGCTGACGCCACGGCACTCACTCTAGCCTGGGCAACAAAGCGAGACTCTGTCTCAAAAAAAAAAAAAAAAAAAAAATTAAAAAAATTAAAAAAGAGGCCGGGTGGGGTGGCTTAAGCCTATAATCCTAGCTCTCTGGGAGGCCGAGGTGGGCGGATCATTTGAGCTCAGGAGTTCGAGACCAGCCTGAGCAAGAGCGAGACCCCATCTCTACTATAAATAGAAAGAAACTAATTGGCCAGCTAATATATATAGAAAAAATTC
>VSMD01111562.1:0-16500 GCA_008750895.1 Mirza zaza | reverse complement strand
TTCCCAGCACGTGGCGGCTCTGGCGCCGTCTGTGACGGGCGGATGTGGTCCGCGGGCTGGCTCTTGCATTCAGGTGAGATGTGGCCGTCCCCTGACGGGCCGTCCGGGCCGCCCTTGCCGCTGGCGATCCGCGCTGAGGCCCTGCTGCGCCGCGAGCCCTGAGGAAAGGGGTGGAGTTGTTCCCCGAGGCCGGAGGAGACCAGACGGTGACAGCCTTGGAAGGGGGCGTGGTGTCCGTGGCATCGGGGTCAAAGGCCGGCGTGGACGGTGGAACTGCAGCGGCCCTGCCCACCAGAGTGGGGGCGACTGGAGGCGCCGTGCTGGGAAGGCTCGAAAGACGGCGCCCTGGGAAGGGGCTCTCTGCTGCTGCCGGCCGCAGGGCTCCGGAATGTGGGCCGCCAGGTGGGGCGGGCACCATAGGTGGAGGTGGGTTGACGGGGACTCTGGGCCCTGCAGGGCTGTGGGGAAAGTGAGGAGAGATCACATTAGAGACGGGGAGACAGGTGAAAATAGAAGCTGCAGAAGGGGGGTCATGTCCATCTCAACGACCTACCTGAGGCTGCCAGGTGACACGGGCAGATGGGCTGCCCGGGATTGCTGACATGGCTGCTGCAGGAGAGGGGAATGTGCCCGTGAGCAAAGCAGGGTTCCTGGCGGAAGGGATTGGAGGACCGGCGGGGAAGGAAAGAGTTGAGTGGGTAGGGAATGAATGAGGAGGTGTGGGGCGGGCGATGGCAGCAGGGGAAGGTAAGGAAAGGGAAGAGGGTCATGGAAGGAAGGAGGAGGCGGGGAAGGGGAGGAAAGGGAGGAGGGATGGAGAAGGAAGGAGCAGGAGGGATGTGGGAAGAAGAATGAGGAGGGTGGGAGAAGGAAGGAGGAACAGTGGAGGGGATGGAAGGAGTAGGGTTGTGGAAGGCAGGAGAAGAGATGGGGAGGGATGGAGGAAGAAGGTTGAGAAAAGAAAGAGGAGGAAGATTGGAGATGGATGGAGGAAGAAGGATGGGAAAGGAAGGAGGAGAAGGGTTGGGGAAGGAAGAGGGAGGAGAACTGGGGAAGACAGCTCTGGTAGCCTCTTCTCGAATGTGCTATTTCGTCTCCACTTTGTTTTCCAGAAATGTATCAGATCCTTTCTCTGGCTGATAATTTCCACAATCTCTTGGCTTTTATTGGTCTGCAAATTTTGATATTTCTACACTTTCATTTAAATATGCTTTCAAGAGGAACACAAAGTAAATATGTGTTCCTGATATGTCGTCTTGAATTGAAAGTCCCTGTTGATTCTTGTACACAGCTTTCCCATAGCAGAACACCAACCTCAGTAATGATGCACATAACATTGAAGATGTCAACTTTTCTTGAGAAATTACTAAGGATTTAGTATATGATAGTTTCTATTGGGGAAATAATACTCATCCCATGGAGTTGATTTGAAGATTAAATTAGGTAATTAATGTGAGAATGCTCTGTAAAGTTTCAAGCTCTATACAAATGGTTTGTGTTAGATTTTTGTTGTTGTTGCTGTTATATCACTTGTTTTTAGGACTTTGGTTAGGTGAGAAAGTGCCATCTGCTTTACTCTTTTGAAAACCAGACTGTATTTTCAATAGCTCAGTGGAAATGTAATGCATTTTTTGTGAAGTTTGGGGATGAGGCCATAGGTGTTTCTCAACACTCATCAATCACTACACAATATTCTCAATAATGAATTTACTCATGCACTCCTCTTTCCAATTTTGTGGAGGACCTATATCCAGCCAGATTCTTTACTTCTGGTTTTGATAAACATTTTCCAGATTTAAAATATTGAAGGCTTTGTGGGCCATAAGAAGTTTCTGTAGCTGCTCCTCATTCTCCTCCTTTTCCTCCTCTCTTTTTTTCTTCTTCAATGACCCTTAGCCATTCTTAGCTCACAGATAATACAAAACAATCTATGGACCACTCTTTGCCCATCTCTGCTCTATCTATATCTTTACTGAGTAGAAGGCATATCCTTGAGTAAATCACTCCTTTGAATCACTTACTGGTCTCCGCAATCTTGCTTGCCCTTGCTCTCCTACAGTCTCTAATCAATATAGCATCCAGAGATGCAGAGATCAATGAAAGTCAGATCATATCACTCAGATCCCTTCAATGGCTTACTCAGTGCCAAACCCCAAGTCCTCAAAATGCCTCCAAAAGCCCTAGCAATCCGGGCCCTCCGGATTTCTGACTTCATTTCCTTCTCCTCTCTGCTCTGGTGCCGCTCTCAGCTCCACACACTGATGTTCTCCTGGTCCCAGAATACTCTAGGGATGCTGTTACCTCATAGCCTTCCCATCCGGCTGTTCCCTTTGCCTGTAAACACACTCCTCAGATATGCACATTGCTCTCCCCTGCAACCCTGTTATGTTCCTTCTTAAATTTCACCTTCCCCATTATTTCAAATTGAAACTTCTGCCCATCAACTAACACTCTCCACTCTTTTCCCTGCTTTCTGTTTCTCCCTAGCACATACATACCTGATACATGATTTATTTCACTCATTTAATTTGTGTTTAATATGTTGATACTTATTTTTATATGTTTGTTTATTCATTTATTTTTGTTTCCCCCACCCCCAACTAGAGGGTGGTTATATCATCTTTTTTCTTCACTGCTATATTGCCCGAACACAGCTGTAAAACATACAGAAGAACAGTACTTGGCATTAGGTAGGAGAACAGTAAATTTTCTTGAATGAATAAATGTGTGTGTAAACTAATGAACGAATCCCCCAGCTTTCTTCCTTGAGGACTGGTGTGAAGAGGAAGGTAGCATGGTTGAGACAAGACACTATTTTTAGTTCTTTGATCTGTATCCTAATGGATACATTTTTGTTTCTTTGAATGGTTTTATGGGGGAGTTGGGAACTAGTTTAGGGAGACACGCAACCACAATTTTTATAGAGTATTCTCCAGAGTTATTTTAGACATTATAAATATTGAAAATACATGCATGCATATGGATCTCTATCAATTTATTTTGCACTTTCCAAGAGACCCTAGAGGTAGGGATGGCAAGTATCAGTATCCTTCTTCTACAGACTAGCTCAGTCTGCTCAGGCTTATGTCATACTTTAGTTACAAATGTAAAACTAGACTGAGAGTTTTTGAGTTGATCCTCCCTGGAAATCTGTGACTTATTAATAAGACCATGGTAATGCACAAAGCTTTATTCAGCTTCCAACAATGCGTACACTACAGATTCAATTTTGTGTCTTCTGTTTTAATGAAAGAAGAAGAAATGTACCAAGAAAAGAACAAAGAGAATTTTAAATGTTGTTCTCTGTTAATATTAGTGGTGGGGAATGTAGGCTCCAACCCCCTTGAGATGGCTTGAGACCATCATATCCGCACGGTGGCCAAGGGGATGCTCAGCCAGGCTGCCCTTCTCTGTCACTCAGAAGAATGCCCACAACATATCATTACACTTACTGAGACAGAGAAGGGACATTGAGTAATGAAGAGTACTTCGGCTTGGTTTTTCCTGATGTCTTGCCTATAAAATGAAGATAGTTGGACTGGACTCTTTTGGCTATAAAGAGATTGTTTGGATCTTAATTTTCTTGGTGAACGAAATGAGCTTATTTTATCTCTGTAGCCTCCCATATACCTCTGTACAACCTCTGTTCTGTGCTTGGAAAGAATCAAGTAGAAATTAAAAATTAAGATAAATGATACATGGAAGACTTTCTCAACTTACATGAATATGTAGAATTAAATGTGACTTAGTGTCAATGTTTATTTTATTTTAGTTTTATATGTTGGAGTGGAACCTTTAAGGTACCAGGAAACAGGACTGTAACCATCCTCTTGGGAACTGCAGTCCACACACACCCGCTCATCTGCAGAATCATCTTGAGGTACTACTCTTATCTTTTCTGTGTACCTGGTTAGTATCTTACTTAGTTTTCCTAATTTCCCAGATACTTATTAATAGCAAGAGCTCCAATTTGCATCTTTCTAAGCCCTGTGAAGTTCATATAGAACAGAGGAGTTTCGTTTTTTGATTTTTTTATCTGTGTTCAGACCCCAGTGAAAGAGGAATAGAGTGGAATCGAGGAGATCTAGGTTTTTGTCCCAGATCTACTACAAAATAATTGTGTCCCTTTGGAAAAGTCATAGTTAGTCTGGCCCCTTTCCATTGTCTTTATTTGGACAGCATCGAACTAGATTAGCCAAAATACAGGAATAGTTTAGATGTCGTTGTTATACTAAAACAAATGAAGACAATTACACAGGGAGCTGTGCAGCATTTCTATAACTGCTTTTAGAGCTTCCTTGATTTTATAGATGATAAGATGACAGACACAGCAGAAGTGGACAGAACCTTCAGAATACATGGAACTGAAACACAAGTTTCCTTCACTTCTTGAGCTCACTTTGCCATAACTTAGGCTGTTTAGTGTTAAGGTGTGAGGCATCATGTGTGTGTCTCAAAGGAAGCTATTCTTATAGGACTTACAACTGATAGCAGGAAGTATTGAAATTCTTAAAAGATTACCTAACCCTGTGAAATGTACAGCTCTATTTTCATGTCAAGCAAGCTGCATCAGTGCCTGATAATTTTCTGAACTTCTGGATGGTTCACTGGGTAAAATTCTGAACCTCTTGAAGTTTGATCCTTGCTAACTGAAATTTATACCATATTAGCAATTTTTTAGAGAATAGATTCAGGCTTTTTAAAAAAAATTATTATTTTTATTTTTTATTGCAACAGATTTAGGGGTACAAGTGTTTTTTGTGTAGATAGATCCAATTTCCAGTGGTGATGTCTGGGTTTTTAGTATACACTGCACTCAATGGGTAGTTTTTCTTCCCTCAACCCCTCCTAACCTCCCACTTTCTCAGTCTTCAGTGTCCATTGTACCACTCTATATGATCATATATACCCACCATTCAGCTCTCACGTATAAGTGAGAAGATAAAGTATTTTTTCCATTCCCAAGGTACTTCAATTAGGATAATGGCCTCCAGTTCCATCTAAGTTGCTGCAAAAGACATTACTTCATTCTTTTTTATAGCTGAGTAGTATTCCATGGTATCTGCATACCACCTTTTCTTTATTCATTCCTTAGTGGAGGGACACTTAGGTTGATTTCATATCTTTGCAATTGTGAATTGTGCTGTGATAAACCTACAATTGCAGATGTCTTTTTGACATGATGAGTTATTTTCCTTTGGGTTGATACCCAGTAGTGGGATTGCTGGATTGAATGGTAGAGCTACTTTTCGTTTTTGAGAAATCTCCATACTGTTTTCCACAGAGGCAGTAGTAATTTACATTCCTACCAACAGTGCATAAGTGTTCCCTGTTCACTGCATCTGTGCCCGACATCTATTGTTTTTTGACCTTTTAATAATGTTCATTCTGACTTGGGAAAGGTGGTATCCTATGGTGTTTTAATTTATATTTCCCTGATGTTTAGTGATGTTGAGCATTTTTTCATATTTATTGGCCCTTTGTATATCTTCTTTTGAAAAATGTCTGTTCATGTCATTTGCCAAATTCTAATGGGATTGTTTGTTTGTTTTTTCCTGGCTGATTTGTTTAAGTTCTTTGTAGATTCTGGATATTAATCCTTTGTTTAATGTATAGTTTGTGAATATTTTCCCATTGATAGATTGTGTATTTACACTGTTGTTTATTTCTTTTGTTCTGTAGAAGCTTTTTAATTTAATTAAGTTGCATTTATGTATTTATTTTTTGCTGTTGTTACATTTGCTTTTGTGGTCTTAGTCATAAATTTATTGCCTAGGCTGATATCCATGGGAGTTTTTACTAGGTTTTCTTCCAGAATTTTTATTGTTTCAAATCTTTCATTTAAATCTTTAATCCATCCTGAGTTAATTTGTGTATATGGTGAGAGATAAGGATCCTGTTTCATTTTTTTGCATGTGGCTCTCCTATTTTCCCAGCCCCATGTATTGAATAGGGTGCCCTTTCCCCAGTGTATGTTTTTATCTGCTTTGTCAAGATCAGTTGTTTGTATACTTTGTCTTTATGTCTGGGTTCTCTGTTCTGTCCCCTTGATCTATAGGCCTTCTTTTAAACCAGATGGTCTTCTGGTTACTTTCACCTTGTAGTATAGTTTGAAGTTGGGTAAGGTTATGCTTCCAGATTGGTGCTTTCTGCTTAGGATTATTTGACTATTCAGGATCTTTTTCACTTCTATATGAATTTTAGGATTGTTTTTTCAAATTCTGTAAAAAATTACATTGATATTTTTATAGGGATTACATGAAATCTATAGATTGCTTTGGGAAGTAGGGTCACTTCCACAATATTGATTCTTCTAATACATGACTGTGGATGTTTTTCCATTTGTTTGTGTCACCTATGATTTCTTTAATCAGTGTTTTGTAGTTCTTCTTGGAGCTCTTTCACCTCCTTGGTTAAGTATATTTCCAGTGAATTTTTTGTTGTGGCTATTATAAATGGGGTTGAACACTTGATTTGATTCTCCTCTTGGTCATTATTGGTATACAGCAGTGCTACTGATATGTGTACATGGACTTTGTAACCTGAGGTTTTATTCAATTCATTTATCAAACCTAGGAGTCTTTTGAATGAGTCCTTAGCATTTCCTGTGTATAAAATCGTATCATCAGCAAACAGAGATAGTTTGACTTCCTCTTGTCCAGTTTGGATGCCCTTTATTATTTTATCTTACCTAATTTCTCTGGCTAGGACTTCTAGTGCTATGTTGGATGGAAGTAGTAGAAGTGGGCATCCTTGTCTTGCTCCAGTTCTGAGGGGGAAGTGTTTGCAACTTTTTTCATTCAGTATGATGTTGGATGTAGGCTTATCATGTATGGCTTTCATTTATTTGAGGTATGTTCCTTCTATGCCTAGTTTGTTGAGGGTATTGAACATGAAGAGATGCTAGATTTTATCAAATACTTTTCCTGTGTCTTTTGGAATGATCACATGGTTTTTGTGTTTAATTCCATTTATGTGGTGAATCATATTTATTGACTTCTGTATGCTGAACCATCCATGCAACCCTAGAATGAGACACAATTCATCATGAAACCATCATGATGAATTGTGTTTTTGATGTGCTGTAGGATTTGGATTGCTAGTTTTTTGTTGAGGATTTTTGTGTCTATATTCATTAGGAATATTTGTTTGTAGGGATTTTTTATTCATTGTGTCCTTTCCTGGCTTTGGTATCAGGGTGATACTGGGTTTATAGAATGAATTAGGAAGGAATTCTTCCTCTTTGACTTTTTAGAACAGTTTCAGTAGGACTGATGTCAGTACTGCTCTGAACATCTAGTAGAATTTGGCTGTGAATCCACCTGGTCCTGATCTTTTTTGTTGGGAGTTTTGTTTTAGTACTGACTCAGAATCACCACTCATTTTTAGTCTGTTCTGAATTTCTATTTCTTCTGGGTTCAAACTTGGGGGCCTGTATATTTCAAGGAATATATCCATTGCCCTTAGACTCTCTAGTTTGTATGCATAGAGGTGTCCCTAGGAGTCTCAGATGATCTTTGCTATTTCTGTGGTATTAGTTGCAATGTCTCCTTTTTTATTTCTAATTGAGTTTATTTGAATCCTCTTTCTATTTTTTTTTGGTTCATCTAGCTAGTCTATCAATTTTGCTTATCTTTACAAAGAACCAACTTTTAGTTTCATTGATTCTTTGTATATTCTTTTGTTGTTTGTTTGTTTCAGTTTTCTTCATTTCTGCCCTAATCTTTGTTATTTCTTTTCTTGTGCTAGCTTTGGTTTTGGTTTGATCTTGCTATTTTAGTTCTTTGAGGTTGACATTAGGTTGTTAATTTTTATCTTTCTGATTTTCTGATATAGACATTTTGTGCTATAAACTTCTCTCTTAACACTGCTTTTGTTGTATCACAGAGATTTTATTAAGTTGTGTCAATATTATTGTTTACCTTGAAAAATTTTTAAAACTCCAGCTTGATATCTTCATTTATCCTAAGATTGTTGTGGAACAGGTTACTTAATTTCCGTGTATGGGTATAGTTTTGAGAGTCCCTCTTGGAGTTGATTTCTAGTTTTACTCCACTGGCTCTGACAAGGTTCTTGATATGATTTCTATTTTTGAAATTTATTAAGACTTGTTTTGTGGCCAGGCTTAATATGTGTTCTACCTTGAAAATGTTCCATATGCAGATAAGAATGTATATTCTTCAGTTTTTCATTACAATATTCTATAAATGTCCGTTCCAGAGTCCAGTTTAGGTCCAGTGTTTCTTTGTTGATTTTCTGCCTCAACCATCTGTCCAGTGCTGTCAGTGGAGTGTTTCAATACCCTACTATTACTGTACTGTTGTCTCTGTCTTATCTTAGGTCTAGTAGTATTTGTTTTATGGACCTAGGAGCTACAGTGTTAGGTGCATATATATTTATGATTGTTATATCTTCTTGTTGAATTGATCCCTTTATCATTATATAATGACCTTTTATGTCTTTTTTTTTTTTACATTATTGATTTGAAGTCTGTTTTTATCTGATATAAGAACAGCCACCCCTGCTTGCTTTTGGTTGCCATTGTGGGGAATATTTTTTCCACCCTTTTAAGGTAATTCTATAAAAATTTTTGTATCTTTGTAATCCATGTAATCCCCCATGAATTCCATGTAATCCCTATGAAAATATCAATGTAATTTTTTACAGAATTAGAAAAAACAATCCTAAAATTCATATAGAAGTGAAAAAGATCCTGAATAGTCAAATAATCCTAAGCAGAAAGGACCAATCTGGAGGCATAACCTTACCCAACTTCAAACTATACTACAAGGTGAAAGTAACCAGAAGACCATCTGGTTTAAAAGAAGGCCCATAGAAAAGGAGACAGAACAGAGAACCCAGACATAAAGACAAAGTATACAAAGACAAACATTTTTTGTGTCTCTTGAAGTTTGACAGCATATATTTAGATTGTGTTTTTTTATTCATTTGGCCAATCTGTATCTTTTAAGTGGAGCATTTAGTCCATTTACACTCATAGTTAATATTAAAATGTGAGATACTGTTTCAGTTGTCATGTTGTTACCTAGTTGCTTTGTGTTCTCCATCATGTTACTGTGTTATGAGCCCTGTAAGTTTTATACTTTTGCATGTTTATTTATACTAGCATGTATGGATCTCTTGTTTCATCGTTTAGAATTCCTTTCATTTCTTATAAGGCTGCTCTAGTTGTGACAAATTCCCTTAACATTTCCTTGTCTGGGAAAGACTATTTCTCCTTCATTTATGAAACATTGTTTTGCAGGATGCAAAAATCTTGGCTGACAGTTATTCTGTTTATAAAGGCTAAAAATAGGACCTTAATCTCTTCTGGCTTATAAACTTCTGCTAGGAAGTCTTTGTTAGTCTGAGGGGATTTCCCTTGGAAGGTACTTAATACCTTTGTCTCACTGTTCTTAAGATTTTCTCCTTTACATTGACTTTAGATAATCTGGCGACTGTGTGACTTGGTGAAATCCTTTTTGTGATGAATCCTCTAGGGGTTAATTGAGCTTGTTGTATCTGGATGTCCAAATCTCTAGTAAGAACAGGGAAGTTTTCCTCAATTATTTCCTCAAATAGGTTTTTAAAACTTTTTCTTCTTATCCCTCAGGAATATCTATGATTCTCAGGTTTGTATATTTTACAATATTTTTCTTGGAGATTTTATTCCTTTCTTTTAATTCTTTTTTTTTCCTTTATTTTTGTTTGTGTTAATTAGAAAGCCTTGTCTTCATGGTGTGTAATTGTTTATTCTTCTTGGTGTAGTCTAATGTTAATACTTCCCACTATATTTTGTAATTCTCTATGAATTACATATGAGTCTTTCATTTGCCGAAGTCTGTTTTTTGTTTTTTTGTGTTTTTTTTTTTTTGACAGAGTCTCACTCTGCTTCCTGGCCTAGAGTTCCGTGTCATCACCATAGCTCACGGAAACCTCAAACTCCTGGGCTCAAGCAATCCTGCTGCCTCAGCCTCCCGAGTAGCTGGGACTAGAGGCATGCACCACCATGTCCGGCTAATTATTTCTATATGTATTTTTAGTTGTCCAGCTAATTTCTTTCTATTTTTTTTCTAGTAGAGACGGGGTCTTACTTTTGCTCAGGCTGGTCTTGAACTTCTGAGTTCGGACGATCCACCTGCCTCGGCCTTACGGATTGCAAGCATGAGCCACCATGTTAATTTTTTTTTTAATCTATCTCTTTATTAAATTTTTCATTCATGTTCTGAATTTTTTTTCTTTGTGTCGGTTTTCAACTTTCTCTTGCAATCCATTCTTTGAATTCTTTATCTGTCCTTTCAAAAATTTCCTTTTTTTTTTGGATCCATTGTTGCAGTGCAAGCAACAGCACTAGAATGATCTACTGCTAACAGCAGGAGAGCAACTCGAGGATATCATTGTCTTGAGTTGTTCACTGTTGTGGTGATTAACATCCTAACAATTATTAGATATACCAATAAATGTGCAACAAATCTCTTTCATGTAAATATGCTGTTGGATTCTGTTTGTGGAAATTGAGACTCTAGTTATTTATTAGTGTCACTCACTGATAATCAAAAGAAGTATAAGGACATTGCTCTTTCAACTGCACAATTTATGTCATTGGGAATATTTCGACAACAATGCACGAGCAGGTTTGCATTTTTTAATTACATATTTGCTGTAGCATTCTGTTAGCCAAGATTTGATTAATATGAATTATTCTAGAATCAGATTATTTTTATAATTTGTATCAATTACAAGGGCCCTCAGGATGAATAAAAGATGACAACATTCTCCAGTTGACAGCTGATGGCCTGTCTGTGGGGGAAGGTTAGTAGTTAAAGTATATGACAGAGCTTCTGTCAGGACTGGTGTTCCCCCACTGGGGTAATCCTAAATGCTTTGAAGAGGCTTTCCATTTGTTTCTAATTATTGTCTATATCTATACATTTTATTTAGAAGAGAAAACTTTTCTAACAGGAAATGTAGATGGAGTTTAAGAAAAAAAATGCAGTATTTATTCTTCAGATCTCCTTGCAGATTTGGGCACAAAGTTAACTAAGGGAATATAATTTAGCTCTAGGTAAATTATTCTTTTGAAACTATTTGTAGTAAGTTATACCAAAAAAAAGTGAGTTAGCTTTTGTCTTAAAGGTCATAACTTTTCATGTGTTTGTCAGAATGACATAAAACTTCTTACTTATGAATGCTTTTATATTTTCTGTGTCAAAGAATGACATGCCTCTTCATATATATCCTTCCTCTTTCCTTGAGGAACAGAATCTGGATTTTCACCTAGGCATATGATAGTCAGGTAGAAGATTCTCTTTGCCAGCCTCATATAGAACTAGGTTTGGTCCTGCTGTCTGGACTACAGATGTGATAGCTGGAGCTCAAGCAGCCATCTTGGCTATACATGGTAGCATGCCAGGAAGAGTAAGGCAGTAAAGACAGGAAGATCCAGACTTGTCCAGGACTTTTTTATGTGACAGAAAATGAACATCTGCTTTGTCTAAAGGTCTCTTCCTTTTTTTCTTAATCATCATTGTTTTAGTGGGAACTCATAGCATGGGATAAGAAAGAATTTTTGACACAAAATTTAGGATAGGTGATAAAGAAAAAGTTTATTTATTTTCCAAGGGAGGAAAGGGCACATCACAAAAGAAAGAAAGAAGTGTCAGCCCCAAGGATAAGGGTTTTGGGGTTTTTATTGAGATAAAGGAGGAACAAAGTTGTTACTGGTATAAAATAATAACAGGAGGCAGTTGTGTTTGTTTCTTTTTCTTTCTGTCAGGCTGGCTTTATCAGTCTTCTTGGAATGTGATCTGGCTCATGTGGGAGCGAGCTCCTACCCCTGCTGTCTGGGAACTCTTTAAGCCTTGTTAAAACAAACTCTTAAAGACAGTAAGTTAGGCCACAGGTGGCTAATCAAACAAAGGGGCAGCTTGTGCTGTGATCATCTTTCCTTTCCTTCCTCTTAGATAGTTCCTTAGTCATGTTGTCCTTCCAGTCATCGTCACTGTTGTTGTTTGGAGCCAAACCTAACTCTGCCTAGCACAGAATCTGTTTTCTGGCATTGTTGATGTCTCGTCACTGTGTTCAGTGTAGAGTTGGTTGTGAGATATGAACAATACATTTGGCATGGGAAGAAATAGACACGCCATTCCTAGAATAACATCTTAAAGTAAAAGTGACCTAAAAGGAGATTAGTCCAGACTGTTCCTTTTGAAATAAGAGTCAGCGTGAGACAGCAAGAGGCTCAGTCACTCCTCTGTAGTCAGAGTGTGAAATGTAGATACACTTCCTAAGTCTGTGATCACAGAAAAGTTAATTTACGTCTCTGAGGCTTAGTTTTCTCATCTTTTAATTATGCTACTGATGTCTAATTCATATACAAAGATTACATGCTCTGTGTAAACCATTCTGCAAGTATGAAATACAGTTATCTAACTAGTACAGAACTAGTTAGTGCAAAGTGAGAGCCAATTTGAGAAGCGAGGTTTTATTTCTTGTTGCATTTTGTTTTGTTCTTTTGCCTCTAGCTTGTTTCTCAATATCTCAGAAGCTTGGTTTCCTGGACTGTGTGTACTTTTTCCTGTGCAGTAAGTAACAAGTTAATCTAGAGGCAGAAATTCTGAATGTTTGTAGGTTTGAGGTCTATATCATAGAATTGTAGGCAGATGATCTTTTGTTACAGCATAGACATTGTGCATAATTAGGACATTATTATTTTGAAAACTGGACTTCATCTGGAAAGAGCCGGTTGAAGATTTTCCCCAATCTCGTCTTTTGTATGCCCGGATCATCCATCCAAGCAGATGGGCTCACCTAACAGCTCATGAGTGACACAAAGAATAGGGTGGTGATTGAATGAGGGGTCTGCACCTTTGAGCTCAAGGGTTTCCTTCTGAAGTCCCTATCATGGTATCGAATGTCACTGAAATTACTATTAGTTACAGCCAGAAAATTCTGGGTGACAGGGAGAAAGAGATATCAACCACTGGAGGGAAGAGAAGGGTTAACAACGAGTGCACCTGCACAGGGTGGGTCAGAGTCCCTGAAGCTTCCAGAAACACTCCTCCAAGAACTCTTACATCATTCCTTGTAGGTGGACAGATGAATCACTTGTTTCAACACAGAAAGAGCATAAATGAGCCCGAAGCCACAGATGCTGCTGGGCCTGGCGTGGCAAGCTCACACACCAAGGCGTCCTGGGCCTGCAGGCACAGGGCAGCGCCCTCCTGGGTGTTTGTGGTTCTGAAGTAAGCGACCCAGGGGGCGGGTATCTTTTACCAGTCTACACTATCTTCCTGACAGCATCACTTCCCCCTCCCGAGGGAGCATCTACATTTTGGCCAAACATTAGAAATTTAATATTTAATGTTAAAAGAGAAACTGTTTAGAAAGTCTAGGAACCTCTCATGTGCCTTGAGGCAATTATGAGGTCCCTGGGCCCCTTTAAACAAAGAGCTTTGTTCTTTTAAAGCAATTACCAGAAGTAAAAAAGCAATAATGCCAGTAAAACTTTTAAAAGGCACATCTGCAGGAAGATGCTTGGAGTTCAGGCCATCTGTGGGTAGCTGCAGATCCAGCCCTGACCCAGGAAGAGGCTGTCATCAGAAGTGTCTGAAATCTCTGTCCCCACAGCCATTGCTCCTGTAAATGCCGCATCTGCGATTGGTGGAGATATGGCATTTAGTTGACATTTTTACCCTGCTGGGCGGAAGGCATTACGTCAGCCACATAAACTGGGGGCGATCGCTGCATCTTGACATTGTTGTCCACGCACCCACCAGCATCCTCAGCAGCAAGCTAGATTAGTCAAGTGACCAAGCCCATAAAAATGGTGAGGATTATTGAAGAATTTTGGTTGTGAGTCACCCTCCGTAGGTTGGAAAGAAAGTTCAGGTCCTGGCCTTAGCACCTGTGCCATCTGGTGCCTTGTCAGTGTCACCTGTGCTGACCCCTCCAATATGTCCTGCTGGACAGAAGCTAGTCCACGGCCACAGCCCATCATGCCCCCCCACCTTCTGTGCCACCCTCAGGCCTGGACTGACTTTCTCCCCAGGGCCACCATCCTCATGGGGGGCAAGAGCCTTGTCCCCAAAGCTTGTCTGCCACTTTCGCTGTCTCCTCCACAGTCTCCCCAAGACCTGCTGTCTTCCCGCAGGCTCTGCTCTCCTGCAAAAGGCTACCCCTCCCTCCTTTCCTGATCCCACAGCAGCTTAAGTCCCCTTCCTTGGAGTTTCTTCCCTGTTAATCCCTCTCAGACCAGTCCCAGCATTTTCCACGTCAAATGGCTAACATTTGTTATCTCAGCCAAGAATTCCGTTGGGTAAGAGCAGACAGGCTCCTTCTCCCTGTAGTTTCACTGACACCATCAGACGTGTGCACGCGTGTGTGGGAGCTGCTTTTAAAACTATCAAACTCACACAAGGCCTCTGGAAATGCATTTCATCCATCTGAACACATGCCTGACTTGCCTTAGTTAAAAACTGAGAGTATGCCCTACTTATATTTCTACAGTTTGTTGTTTTCTGATAACACTATTTTTAAAGATCTTTCCATGTTAGTACATGTAGATTATCCTAATTCTTTTCAAATTTTTGCCTATAATACTATGATATGAGTTTACTGCGGCATATGAACATTTCCCTACTGATGGACATATTGGGGCTGAAGTGCACATTTCTATCAAAAATATTTTAATTATTTAAAAACACTTCTACACTTAGATAAAAAAGTGCTTTCTGTAGAAAGTAAAAATCTTATTTTTTAAGAACTCTACCGTTTGAAGGGTATTAGTCACATGAAGATATGGAGTAGCTTTGTTTTGTAAAATAATCAAATTGTATTTCCTCTGTGTGTGTGTGTGTGTGTGTGTGTGTGTGTGTGTTTTCAGTAAGTTCCAACTGAATGAAAACTATGTAACCGGTCTGAGCCAGGGGATACATGGAGATGAACCGGTCTGAGCTGGGGACACATGGAGATGAACATCTAGGCTCTACCCTGAGGAGCATCAGATAACCTAGACCCTGAGTTAATGCAAGGCAAGGGGAGGAGTAGTATTTCCTAAAAAATAACAGTCTTTGACTCAGGGCCAGGCATGGGACAAAGGCCTGGGTCTGGAGAGCAGACCATGGGGGGGTGATCCTGGAAGCTGGGGACCCAGGCTCTGTGCAGCAGGTGGCTATTAGCTGTGGCTGAAGGAAGCAGCTGCTCCTCGTCTCAGAGCATGGCTTCTGTCCCTGCAGTGGACACCTTCACATAAGAGGACCAGGGAGCAGTATCGCTGAGGCTGTGACAAAGGTTAATAAGACCTGGCACCATGTCTACTCCTAATCCTCCCACCAACCTTGAGATAACAGCCAGGTATGTGCTATTTAGCACTTGCCTTCCAGCTCAGAGGTCATTTTTAAATGTTTTTACAGGAATGGAAAAAATATATATACATATATATATATGACATATGTGTATATGTGCGTATGCAATATATATATGTGTTGTGTGTTTATTCATCTTTATATTTTCATATACTTCTGTTTTTATTGGACAGAGTCCTAAAACTGAACTGAAGGTTGTATAACTATATCTATATCTATCTATATACATTTGACCCTGCAAATCCTACTCCATTCAATAGCTTAAGAAAACAAGTTATAGTTTCCTAATAGTAACTGCAGGCTACCTAGCTTTTAACATAGTTTTAATCAATAACTATATGTTTTCATATTCTAATTTTTCTTACCTCACATAATCTCATGTGCCTCTTGATTACATATCTTCTTAACTTTCATATTTATCACTTTTGAATGACTTTATTTCTTTTCTTTTACAGAATGATTCAGTGAAGGCTGATGACTTCTTAGCTGTGACGTGTGGTGGGTAAGGAAGGGAATGGGCCCTGGGGAAGAATACTCACCTGATTCTTTTTTTTTTCTTTTTTTTTTAATTTTCGCATATTATGGGGGTACAGGTTTTAAGGTTTCAATAAATGCCCATTCCCCCCTCCCCCCGCAAGTCTGAGTCTCCAGCATGACCATCCCCCAGATGGTGTACATCTCACTCTTTATGTATGTATATACCCGCCCCCCTACCCCCTCTCACGTGCCCAATACCCTATTACTATAGTACCTATGTGTCCAGTTAATACCAGTTAACTGCTCAGTTAATACCAGTTTGCTGGTGAGTATATGTGGTGCTTGTTTTTCCATTCTTGGGATACTTCACTTGGTAGTATGGGTTCCAGCTCTAACCAGGAAAATATAAGATGTGCTATATCACCGTTGTTTCTTAGAGCTGAATAGTACTCCATGGTATACATATACCACATTTTATTAATCCATTCTTGGATTGATGGGCACTTGGGCTGTTTCCACAGCCTTGCAATTATGAATTGTGCTACTATAAACATTCAAGTGCAGGTGTCTTTTTTGTAGAGTGTCATTGGATCTTTTGGGTAGATGCCCAGCAATGGGATTGCTGGATCAAATGGTAGATTCACTTGTATTGCTTTAA
>VSMD01111559.1:0-24528 GCA_008750895.1 Mirza zaza | reverse complement strand
CCATGCCTTAAATGTTGTTTTAAATGGATAAAATTAACCCACCGAATTAATATTATGATGATAATGACTGGTAATAAGAATCCTGACTTTCCACAGTTGTTTCAACTTTATTTCCAAAGCTAAAATACCTCTATCATTTCTCTTTTTTGTAAGAGTCACATGCTTACTGTGGCACATTTTGACCATGCTATAACATGAATTTTGAGAAAAATCCCCAAATCATGCTACCCCTTCAAATATGTCTGATGACAATTTGATGAGTATACTTCAAGGCGGAGCTCTAGGTATACATTTTAGTTTCTTCTGTTTGCCTCTCTAAATCAGCTTTCCACCATTTTCCCATTCTGCTCACTAGCCTAGGAGGATGACACAAATGAATTCTGTCAGAGGATTCCTTTGCTGTCTGGGCTTAGCTTAATGTAATCTAATGAGGAGGAGAGAATGAGATGACAGTGTAAGCAAGGTATTTACTACCATCATTGTAAGGATGTTTGTGACTTTCTGAACCCTAGATGGAAGGTCCACCTTTTGTGACCCTGATAAAATGACTCAGTCCTCCTCTACTTCCAGCTTGGGTGACAAGTAGATTTCTTTATTTACTAACACTGAGGTACTGCGAAGGTTCTATACCTTGCACAAACATTGATAAATAGGCTACCTATCAAATTTTCACATTCGAATATATCATCTGCTTTCAGAGAGAGAGAGAGAGAGAGAGAGAGCGCTAGGAAGAAAGAAGAAGAAGGAAGAAGGAGAAAAAGAAGAAGGAGGAGAAGTAGAGAAGAGGAGGACGAAGAGAATGATTGATTCTCTGTGGAAAAAAATGAAGGATTCAGATAAATTACAAGAGGTTAAATACTATAGTAATACATTAATATTAGTGTATTTATTTTAAATTATCTTGTTTTCAAGATACTATAAACAAGGGTTGGTAACCAGTCAATCCATCTTTATAATTTTTTCTTTCTTTCTCCTGTCTCCTGTTATCTTTTATAATTCAGAAGAATGGAAACAACAACATTCAAAAATTTCATTTTAGTCATTTGTATAAAAGCAGAGGTTTTTTTGTGTTTTTTTTTCATGTTCAATTGCTCCTATATTTCCTATCTTCTTACTGTGCATATATTTTTCATTGTATGATAGGACCAAAGACATGGTTTTTAGATGACATTTCCTTACATTTTCTCTGTGACAATCTCATTTTGGATTTCTGTCATTTAGTTTGGGCTGCCATAACAAAATACAAAAGAATGGGTGGCTTAAACAACAGAAATTTATTTCCTTGCAGATCTGGAAAATTTCACAGTTCTAGAAATCGAAGATCACATGTCAGCAAAGCTGGTGTCTGGTGAGGTCTCTTCCAGGTAAGTCTGCCTTTTTTGCTGTGTCCTCACATGGGTTTTTTTCTGTGCGCACATGGAGAGAGTCATCTCTGGTGTCTCTTCTTCCTATATGCACACCAGTACTATGGCCTCCCTTGCTGGCCTCATTTACTCTTAATTACTTCTTGACACACCTTATCTTTGAATACAGTCACCTTGAGGGATTAGAGGTTCAACACTTGAACTTTGGGAAGTCACAATTGAGACCATAAAAGACCACTATGAAAAACTTGAAAAAGATATGGACTGGAGTGTGAGAATTTCCCACAGGACACTGTTGTTATCTCTGGTTTGAAAATAAAGTGTGTGGGGGGGGAGGGGACTATATTTAGCATTGGATTTTTACAAAAAATATTTTGGGACCAAAAATTACAACAAAGCAGACAAGTTGCTTTTGGTGAAAATACCTACTTACAGCAATAGTTTTCTTTCTTTCTTTTTTTTTTTTATTTCGGCATATTATGGGGGTACAGATTTTAAGGATAGTTTTCAAACAGTAACAGCAAACTAGCATTCATTAAAGCTTATTATGTGCCAATCACCAGACTGAGAAATTTGCAAACAAGTAGATATTTCTTGAGACTTTAGTTGTGTAACACGTGATTACTTTCTACAAATGCACGCGTATGTACCTTTTAAAAAAACTTCTTGTCTCTATTTTAGGAATCAAGATTTTATACATGCCTCCATGCCTTTTTCTCCTTTAAAGAATACAAGTCAAAGTTTATGCAACTCATTAATTAATCAGGGAACTAGTAAGATGTTAGAACCAATTCAAAGAACATTTGAGAAGCTAGGAGTATAAAGAAATGTTAGGATTGCATGCTTAACTATGAAACTGATTAATGTCTTAGCAATAAATCATAATGTATGGGTTATCTGATCCAACAGACAGAAATTATTTGCTTCTCTCCCAGGCAAAAATGCATACATTAACCTCTGCCCCTACATAACGGTAAAGCAGCCCAACCAACAGAAAGTCAGGCTTTAGAACAGCACTGAAAGAACACCCAATAATCTGTTTACCAGCATCTGAATCTTAGATGATTTTTCTGAAAGAAGTGAGGTATTGTTAATATTGCATTGGGTACATTTATGCTAAAAAAATTCATTTATCTCAAATTCACATTTAACTTGGCATGCTGTATTTATCTCTTAACCTTAATAACAAATTACAAGTTTACAAAGTGTGTGCAGTTCTGTTGCCAAAATATTGTATCTCTTAAACCTGTGCCCCAGTTTCATAGCCTTGCATAGATAGTAAATACTAAGTGGTTTTCCACTGTGCTATTTTTTATACATGCACACACATATTCATACTAAATCATACTTGGAGATTAATGAATTTCTAAACATTTAGAAAATGTTAACAATATTTATTAATAAGCTTTATCTTTTGTTATTACTGTTAAGTTTTTCTAAATTTTTGATCACAGAAATTTATAAATCATCCAGGTACAATTATTCCCTGCTAGCATCTTTTACAGTGTTTGCATTGTATATTTTATAGGTATTTAATATATATCTAGTATACATGTCATGCTACGAAAATTTTTTCTCCTCCTAAGTAATGGAAACTTAAAATACATGTTGATTTGTGTTTGAAGAATACTTTACTGCTTTATATTAATACTGATACGTCAGTTTTCCTTTGGCTGATATTTTCTGGTCTTTTTCTTACCCTTTAGAGGTTATAATTTCTGTAGCATTATATATAGGTTTGAAACTCGTAAAGAGAAAAGAATCTAATAACTTTTGTCTTCAACAGCTGAAATTAAAACATTTTTATCTCTTTTGATTATTGCCCCTTTGGAATTAGTCATAAAAATTTGTTTTGTCAACGGTGATATAGCACATCTTATATTTTCCTGGTTAGAGCTGGAACCCATACTACTAAGTGAAGTATCCCAAGAATGGACAAACAAGCACCACATATATTCACCAGCAAACTGGTATTAACTGAGCAGCACCTAAGTGGACACATAGGTACTACAGTAATAGGGTATTGGGCAGGGGGGAGGGGGCGGGTATATACATACATAATGAGTGAGATGTGCACCATCTGGGGGATGGTCATGCTGGAAACTCAGACTTGTGGGGGGAGGGGGAAAAGGGCATTTATTGAAACCTTAAAATCTGTACCCCCATAATATGCTGAAATAAAAAAAATTAAAGAAATAAATTTGTTTTGTGTGGTGGTTTCATGTCTTGTAAATAATTTTGATTTAAGTGGGGTGCAAGGACCTTTAGAGACTTGACATGGTTTCACATACATACGTATATGTAAGTTATATATATATTTATGTACATATACACATTTACATATGTGTAATTCATTTATACTTATATGTGTACACATATATACACATACATATGTGTGTGTATGCCTGTGCAACTACTACTCTGTACAAGATACAGAACATTATCATCATCACCCAGGAAGTTCTCTCCAGCAGGTTTCTACACACCACACAAAATGAAACCTTTATTCTGACTTTAATATAATGGCTTATCTTTACTTGTACTTTTAACTTCATAAAAATGGTACCATGGAGTATTTTCGTTCATTTGTTTCTGGTTTCTTTTTCTCCAAATACAGTTTTTGAGATCCATCAGTTTTGAATGTAACTGTAGTTCTTTTGATTTCTGTGCGGTACACTACATATGATGACACCACAATACGTTTATCCATTTGATGGATAAGAAGACTCAATATTGTTAAAATGTCGATCTCCCTCAAATTGACCTAAAAGGTTCAATTTCAATTCAAAAACCAATAAAAATCCAATGTTTTTAATTGACAAGTTTATTTTAAAACAAAATTGCAAAGGACTTAGAATATCTAAAACAGTATTGAAGAATACCATAGTAGGGTTCACACTACCATTTTTGAGGATTTAGTATAAAGCAATAGTCATTATGAAAATGTGGTATTGGTGGAAGGACAGACAAATTGAACAATGGTCATATCGATAAAATATTCCAGCAAAAAGACAGAACTATGATGACCTGATTTATATAACGAAGGCTTCACTGTGTTTCTGTCTTGGAAAAATAACCTTTGAAATAAGTAATCATGGAACAGTTGGCTATCCAATGTGAACTAAATAATCCTGACCAAAAAAATTATTTTACACCAAATAAATTATCTTCTTGTGCATCATAGATCTGCAGTTGAAAGGTAAAACAATCAAGCTTGTATTAGAAGATATAAAAGAATATCTTCTGACCTTAGGGTAGGCAAAATTTTCTCGAAGGTGTGTTTTATATTATTGAGATGCTGAGAGCTTTCTTTCTCTCTTTTTTGGTCATGAATGGGTTTCACATTTTATTCGATGTATTTTCTGCATCTATTATTTCTTTTAATATAGTAGATTATAATGATTGATTTTCAAATATAAAATTAACCTTGCATTCCCGGGATAATTCCTACTTGTTTATAATATGTTTCTCTTTTGATATATTGCAGAAGTCTCTTTGCAAACACATAGTTAGCATAAATCTCAAATAATAAAATGAATTGAGAATTAGCCCTTCATTTTACATTCTCTAAAATAATTTATTAGTAGTATTAGCTATTTTAGAGCCTTTATTTAGAGGGTCACCTGGGCCTAGAATTTTTGTTTGTTTTTTGAGGAAAGTTTTAATTATAGACTCAATTATTCCAATAGATAAGTAGTTATTTATATTTTCTTTTCTATTCATTTGATACATTTTATTACTTACAAAATTTTATCCACATTTATTTCCATGAATTATTTGAGAATATGCTTTGTTTTATGTTTAATATGATACAATCTATGGAGATTATGACTATTTTTCAAGTACTGTTTTGATCATTTGTTTTCTCAATTTTTTGAAATAAGATACCAGTTTTACTAGGTTGTTATAAAATGTACATATATTCAAAGAATCAATTTAGGCTTAGATGATTTTCTTCTTTATACATAGGCTTTGTTTTTCATCGGTAACCAATTTTTTTATTATTATTTCCTACTTTCTAGAATCTTTTAGCTTAACTCACCATCTATACGCTTTTTGGAAATGGAGTTAAGTCATCTACATTCAAACTAACTTTATTTTTATTTTTGTATTATATTAAAGCTACAAATGTATCTCTCAGTTCTGTCTTTTGGCATCTCATAAATATGCTGTGTTTTTAACGTTATTTAGTTCCAAAAATGTTATAATTTCTCATCTTTTAATTGCTAACCTTTAGATATTTTTAAATGATCTTTGTATTATTTGATTCTAACTTCAATTCACAAGGGTTCAGTTTATTCTCTGTGAGATTTTAATCATTTAATATTTATTGATACCACTTTATTACCATATTAATTATTTTGGTAAATACTTTATTAATATTCTGCTCTTTGGCATAAGTTCTTATAACTATAAATTTTGACAAAATGGAAAATAATATTGCTAATTTTTTTTCATTCTCAAATATGATTATGCATGTCTTTTCCCCTTATTCTCTCACACTTGCTTTACATATTTTGAAGCAATGTAATGACATGCATGCATTATGATTGCTATGTCTTCTCCTTCAATAATTCCTTTTATCATAATTAAATTAAGAACCTTTCATTCTCGTAACACATCTTCCCTTAGGTCTACTGCCATGGACTAAATTGTGCCTCCCCCTCCAATTTCATATACCGATGCCCTAACTCCTGATGTGACTATATCTGGAGATGGGGTCTTTAGCAGGTAACCGAGGTGAAATGAGGCCATAAGGGTCAGGTGGGTCCCTCATTCAACTGGATTGTGATCCGATGAGAAGGCAGCTGTCTGCAGGCTAGTAACAGAACTCTTACCAGAACCTGACCCTGTTGGCACCCTGGTCTTGAACCTTCAGGTACCAGATCTAACAGAAAATGAATTTCTGTTGTGTAAGTGCCCCAGTCTATGGTATCTGGTTATAGCAGCCTATTGTGGGGTGAATGTGTCCCTTTCAAATTCATACTTTGAAATCTTACCCCCCCCTCCCAATGTGATGGTACAGTAGCTCTCCCTGTCTATAGGAGATACATTCCAAGACTTCCATTGGATGTCTAAAACTGGATGATGCTGAACCCTATAGATACTATGTTTTTTCCTATGCGCACATACCTATGATAAAGTTTAATTTATAAATCAGGCATGGTATTATTATTAACAATAATAATAATAGAGCAATGTTAACAATATAATGTAATACATGCTACATAAACGTGGTCTGTCTCTCAAAATATTATATTTTACTATAGATATTAGCAACCTCAGCACATGATTTTTTTTTTTCCTTTTCTTATTGAGAACTTTCGCCTTTTTACTTAAAGGAAGCAATTTGGGGCTTCTCTTTATCTCATCTGAATGGCCAGAATCACTCCTTTTGTGCTTTGGGGCCATTGTTATTTAGAATAAGGGTGACTTGGACGCAAGCACTGTAACACTGTGACAGTCACTCTGATAATCAAGGCAGCTACTGGGCTGACTAAAGCCAGGTAGCAAATACAGTGTGAATGTGCGCGACAAGGGTGGAACAGAGCAGGAGGGCGCAAGATTTTATCCAGCTGCTACAAACAGCATGCATTTCAAAACAGCATGGAAGGGTTATTTCTGAATTTTTCTATTTAATATTTTTCGATGGTGGTTGACCTCAAGTAAACTGAAACCGCAGAAGGCAAAACTACAGATAAGGAAAGGCTACTGTATTAGGAAGCCGGGATTGGGGGAAGTAAAAGAATCAAAGGAGGCCACCAAGGAAGAGCCGAGTCTCTCTGATGCCCTAGGTGGGGACCTAGTGAGGAGGCGCCACCTGTGGACCAGGAAGCCAACACTCACCAAACACTGACTCTGCTGTCACCTCGATCCTGGACTTCCCAGCCCCCAGAACAGTGAGAAATAAATTGATGCTGTCGTCTAGGAGCCACCTGGTCTAGGGTGAAGGAGCTCAGGAAATTTCCCAAGATATGACTCCTTGCATAAAGATTATTTTGAATTAATGGCCCTTGGAGACACACAGGCCTTGGAAGGGGCTTCACCTCTATCTGCATAAACCAGATGGGCCCATCAGAAAGAATAATTGACTTCCACGCCCCTCCCTGTTATCTCAATATATCGCAGAAAAGAAGATCAAGAAGGCAACCAGGCCTCGCCCAAATCATTTAAAATGTAAAACCTGTGTCTCAGGCTAATTTACAAGTCAGTCTGTTCCCTCATATCCACTCATTCTCACAAGTATCTGTTCATCCTCCCTAGCGACCATTTATTGCCCCTAAAGGGAATTACCTATATTCGTATTCTCCCCCTCCTCCTTTTAGAGGGCATATAAATTTCTGGATCCCCTCGGGGTATTGGACGATCACTCTGTGATTCTCCCCTTAAGGTGCAGTAAATAAGCCTCTTTCTCTTATTCATCTGCCTTAATTGTAAGTTCCCCTTCAGTGAACTTTTGGGGGAAATGGTTTCTCCTCACCCCTACAAGTTTCAAATGTTTTATTTTAATCTAGTTCATAATTATTTTAGCCACCTAATTAAGAAAATGTACATAATTTAAGCTCTAAGTTAAAATAAATGACTAAATATTAAGATTATGAAAAATTGATGAGCATTTTATGATAAGACTGAAGTGGATCATTACAATAACTTCCTTAAAAAGATATCTTGAACTTAGTAGAAAAAAACTGTCACCTTGATCCTGGACTTCCCAGCCTCCAGAACAGTGAGGAATAAACTGATGTTGTCTATGAGCCACCTGGTCTGTCGTGAAGGAGCTCAGGAAATTTCCCAAAGTAAAATTTGTATATGTAGAAGAGTTCAATGAGAACTTCTTATAGTTTAAACATTTCTTTCAGTAGCAAGGGCAAAGATCACTACAATAATGCAATTTTAATATACGCAGAAATAAATACGAAAATTTTTAACTATATATTAATCTATTTGGTATTCTATCTATATATTTTAGCCAAGCATATTAAACCATATCATACCATAACAATACCTCCTCCATAGTTTCTGTCACACATCTTCCCTTGAAAGGTTGCACCAACATAATTTGATTTTTCTCTGTAACTTAAATTTAAAAAGGAATCATAATCATGCAATTTTCTAAAAGTAAGCACCATTAGTACTGATTTTTAGACAAATTTTTGTTTTGTACATTTATTATCAAACTCATAAATATTTCCACCTAACATTAGTGTAACATAGCTTCTTTTGAAAACGATAAAGTAGATTTAAAAAACAAATAATAGAACGTATATTTTCATACAGATTTCTGTAACATAATAAAGATTCATTTTATGTAGTATTTTTCCCTAAAACTAAAATAAATAAATCGTCTGAAATAAAAATTATAAAAATAAATTAAATATCTTAAAATTCAAAAGCTAAGACAATGTAGCATATCAATCACAGAGACACCCTAAAGTCTCCACTTAATCAGCAAAAATTAGCTTGCTAGAGCCATGCAAAGATATGGCTTATTTATGGGATAGAGAATTTAAAAAAGATTAAAATGTTAAAAATTCTCTATATACAATTTTAGTGAGTGTGAATATTGGTAAGAGGAAAACAAAGAGTCTATATAAATAAAAAAGGAGGCTAACCTTCTAAAATCTTAAGCACAGTGTGGCTACATTATATTAGAGGTATTAAAATATGCAATAGTGTTTCCATTTATTTGTTTTGTTTTACTTTTACTATATGACAACAAAGCATAAGACAAAGGTTAAATTATCATATTTATAGAATTCAAATATATTTCTCGTCTTGAACTCCTGACCTCAAGCAATCCTCCCGCCTCACCCTCCCAGAGTGCTAGGATTACAGGCGTGAGCCACCATGCCCAGCCTATTTCTTCAAAAAGGCATCATTAATATTTTACTCATAGTTAGAGACATTTAATGTTGTCATATACACTCTACGGTAAGAAGGAATATGGTACAAGATTGAAGGAGTGAGTTTTAACTACAAACCAATAAAGTGATATCAATAATTCTAATAATTAAACTGTTCTTTAAAAAATATTTATATTATATATGTCAGAAAAATATGACAAAAGATGTTTTTTTCCCCTGAAGGCCTGTTGACTGTCAAAAATTGTATCCAATTGGATATGGTTTATTTTATAAGCTTTAGTAATGCCAGGATATGCTTACGTAAGTAAAAATGCCACATCATGAGGACGCAAAACAAGATAAGATCTTTTCCATTTTAAAAATCTGTGTAATAACTCATTAGCATCTCCGGTGGTTAGAATTTTATTTTCATCTGTCCAAAGTTCCAATGAAGATAGAATAACTGTAGTGTTAAATGAAGTAAAAATCTAAAATAGAAAACATACAGAAAACATGTTCGAATATCACAGTTTATAGATTTAATATTTATGAATGAAAATAAACTTACAAAAAATATTAAACTGAACCGTAAGTGTAGATTGGATCTTTTAAAGTATACTAATAATTAATAAATGCTACTAATAATACAAGCAATAGTTGGCATTTTAAAATGCTTATACTTACACAAGCCCCATGCCAAGTGTTTTACATAATTAAATCCTTATAGTAACCTAATGACATATATACAATTATTATTCCTCCTTTACAGATAAGAAACTGGAACTTAAACTTAATTTTCTCTGGATCACACAACATGTACATTCAGGCATGTCATACAAGAATGTGCAGAAATTGTTTCAGTAACACAGGAAGTGCACATGTACTAAGAAGCAAATACTTACAGCATTCGTCAATCCAATCAACTGGAAAATTTTCTGAGTGACAACAGTAGTATCAGAACCCATATGATCATACTGTAAAATATAATTACTTTTTAGATATAAATATACATTGCTTAGCATTTAATGATTGTAATTCTTTCATTTAAAATCCAATATAGTGAGGCAAGAAATTGTTCAAATTACCAGCATATTAGTTTTTAAATGTTATTTTATTATTATACAAATCATATGACACATATTCATTGTGAAAAGTTGAAAATATAAAACATAAAAAGAGACTACAAACAAAGTTTAATTCCATTATTGATAAATTAATGACAGTAATTGTTGATAGAAAATGTTAGCATAAAACTATAATATTTAAATGTGATTACAGGAGACATCCTATAATTTTAAAGATACAAATCATTTGAAAGTTAAAGAATTGAAAAGATATACCATGAAAACAGCAATATTAAGAGAGCTGGGATATCTATCAAAAAGTATAAAAATTATAAACATATATGCATCCAAGAACAAAGCCAGAAAGTTACACAAAGTAAAACATGACAGAATTGAGCTGAGAAATAGAAAATCCAACACTAACAGAGACTCAAGTACACAATTTTCAATAATATAATATCTGAGTAAAAAATTAACACAGATATTTCAGACCAAAACAAAATATAAGCCAATAGATATCTAAAAAACATTTTACTGCAAAATAGCACAATATGCATTCTTCTCAAGTGCCCATGGAACATGATCCAGAGATAGAACATATGAAAATGAAAGTGATTCAGGATGTCCAAAAAACTTGAATAAGAACAAAGTTGGAGGACTCACATTCTCCAGTTTCAAAACTAACTAAAAATCTACAGTATCAAGACAGTGTGCTACTGGTATTAGATTAGACTTCCAGATCAATGAAATAGAATTGAGTGCATAGAAATAAATTCTAATATTTATGGGCAATTGATATTTGAAGAAGAAACCAAGAAAATTAAGTAGAGAAGGATCGATGAGTTTTCCAAATTAAAAACTTTATACTTCAAATTACACCTACAAGAAAATGCAAGGACAATCTGCAGAGTGCACACTTTTTGAAAATCATATATCTGATAAGGGTCTAGTATCCAGAATAAATAAAGAACACTTCCAAATAAGCAACACAAAGGCAACCCAATTAAAACAAAGAATGTGAGTAGATATTTCTTCAAATAAGATACGCAAATGACCAATAAACAAATGCAAATATTCTCAACACCATTAAAAACTAGGGAAATGCAAATCAAAACCACAAAGAGAAACCAGTTCACATTCATAAAGATCACTGTAATCAAAAACGCACAGAGCAATAGGTGTCAGTGGGGATGTAGAGAAAGTGGAACTCTTACACAAGTTGGTAGGAATATAAAACGGGGCATCCACTTTTGAAAACAATGTCAGTTCCTCAAAATAGGAAACAGAGTTACCATATAATCTAGCAATTCTCATACTTGGCATCCACCCAATACAAATGAACACTTATATCCACACAAATAATTGTACACAAATGTTTAGAGCAGCATTCATTATTCATAATAGCCAAAAAGTGGAAAACACAGTTCTTCAACTAGTTAATAGGTGAACAAATTGTGATACAATGGGATGATATTTTGCAACAACAAGGAATGCGATATTAATACATACTATAACATTAAAAAGGAAACTCTCGGTAGTCAGAAAGTACATTAACAATTGCTTGGACTGTGGGATAGGGAAGTAGAGGGACAGGGATTGGGAATGGCTGCTAATGGAGGCAAATTCACTTTGTAAGATGAAGAAAAGTTTCTAAGATAATAGTTTTTAAATAGGGTTCAGACTGAGATGAAAAAGTTTCTAAAATTAGATGAATGTTATTACTGGTCACGCAACCCTGTAAATAGATTAAACACCATGGAATTTTCCACTGCATAAAGATGAATCTAATGAAATGTAAATTATACTTCAATAAAGCTGTTTGAAAACAACAACAACAAAAAAGCAGGCAGAACTCCAATCCGAATCTTCTCCACTGTAAGTAGGTTTAATGAAGGGTGTTTGGACTGGGAACAATTAAGGTGCAATCCTCAAAAGAGAGGAATTAAATGCAATATTTTAATTTCCCCAATAAACACTCAAAACATATATTTAATTAATTGTGCTTGCCCCCCCCAAAAAAAGAAATGAAGATACAGACATCTGTGCTTGCCCAAAACAGAACATAGAGATATTTCCTTACGTCGAAGCCCCATTTAAAAACCTCTATCCATGTCAACCGTTTTCAACTTTGATTTGAACAACTCAATCTTAGAATATAATCATGACAATTATAATCACTGGAAAACAAAAGGTGGCAGGCAGCCTCAAAATGGAGTGACTTATCCTGAAGTTCTATATCAACAAAATAAAACCTAAGGTGTTTACTTGAAAGATCTGACATTCCAAGAAATCAGGGAAGAGATGATAGCCAAGTCCCCAAACAGGCCAGTTTAAAAGGAAAAAAAAGGAAAAGAACAAAAATAGGATATTCTCAGCAACCAACCTAAAGGGGCCCAGTCAAGCCAAGTTCGCATGATAAAGATATCCCCTGTGTCTACTGGATGCCACCTAGTTCATGAATTGTTAAAGCCAGTTAGATGTTTGAAACTCAAGTTGCTGAAGTTTTGTTCTTTGACAGTCTAGCAGCGACAAAGATGGGATCTGAAGTGGTGTCCGGTCCCATGAGGGACACAGGCAGGTGCCTGCTGGCTCCTTTAGACTCCTCCATCCTCGACGCTGAGCCAGGAGATGGTGAGCAAGTCCTTCTTGAATTCCAGCTCTACTCACTGTGTATTTGAGCTCCTCATAGTTTCGACTTTCCAGTTCAAGATCCTTTTCTGCTGTGGCAGAGCACATGACCTTTGGATGTTTGTGGCGATTGATGGGTGACTGATTAGAGATGCAGCTTTAAAGGTAACTAACTGCTGTTGCAGTAAGTGGCAGTTACTACAAGGCATGACTCCATTTTTTGGAACGCCCAGGGATTTGCTTTCTTTCCTCTTTGTTTCTTTTCTTACATGCCAAGTTAAGGGGAAAAAAATCACTAAGTTAGTCAAAAGAACCTCGGAGCCAAGCTACAATTTTGACTAATGGCCACGGTCCAAACACTTAAAAGCTGTCGGAATGTTTTCCACCTACAGCTAAGATGCCTGCATTAGCATAAGTTTGTCATGATGTGGGTTAGCTGGACACCAAGTCGACTTCGATAAAAATTTCCATGGACAGGTTCAAGATGGCTGACTGGAGAAGACACCAGCTGCCAGAGCAAAGTTTCAGATGAAAGAGAAAAAAAAAACTAACAGACAGACATAGATTAGATGTGGATCCGAAGGAAAGGTGCTGGAGTCTCTGCTCTGGGAGACTCCATCGGAAGAAGCGGCGCAGAACAAGAAGGAGCAGGGTATGGGAGAAGATCAAGCCCTGAGAAGCATGGAGTCCATCCAGGGAGAAGGGTAGGTGGAGCAAACAGTTTGCATCTTCTTCCCCTGCATCTCTGATAGTCAGTGGGCTCCCAAGCTGCTGAAGAAACTTTGTGCCCACACGAGTCCAGAGGCTGCTGCCGACGGTGAGCTGGGAACTGCTCGTGGACAGGGCGCCAGGCTCCCAGGCCCCTGGGGCACTGCCCACCCCCGAGGACCTGAGCCAGGACAGCAGGCGCTATATTGCTTCTCCACCCATTGAACACCCTGATCCTCCCCCTGGGGGGGGGGGTTGCTTCAAGCCCTCAGGTTTCATCCTGCTCATTCCCACACAGACATTTCCCAACTCAGTCCCAGACTGCAGGAGTCACAGGGGCCTAGCGGATGCCTGGTGGTCTGCATTGCTCCACAGCCTGGGCGTTCTTGGCAGATTGCGTCCCAGAGACGGGGTCAGAGACAACCAGAGTGCTAGCTTTCCTCCACCCGGACCCTTTTCCTCCCCTTCTCCTCCCCCACCCTCAACTGTGGAGAAAAATGATTGAGCCACCATGCTGAGGCTTCCCACAGAGGGGCTCAGGTCTTCCCTCTCAGGGTCCTGCAGCAGACTGAGGGATGGTCAGACTGTGAGCTCCCCGCTCACCAGCCCTCCCTGGTGCTGTTTGCCCAGTGGCTCCATCAGAGCAGGGCATGGCCCGAGGTGGAGGGACGCCAATCCTGCGTCCCATGGGCAACATGGGGCAAGCACGCTTCTCTTGGCACGACCGGGGACTGATTTTCTTGGTCTCGGGCAGCGAGGGAGCCTGCATGGACAGATTGGGGTGGGGGGAATGCAGTGTGGGTCCTAGCTGCAACACACTAATGGGGCACCCCTTCCACTATGGGAAAGCCACACTCTTGTCTCAGGATGGGATCCTGGGCAGGGAACCTCACGGTCCACAGCACAGTCACAGAGGAGCTCAGCTGCCTTGGGCTCCTGCCCACAGATGCCAGGATGAGTCTACCGAGCAAAGGAGGGGGAGAGGAGCGATACCCACTGCAGACCATCAGTTTGCGAATCTCAGATAGACCTGCCTCCGCAAGCAGACTTTCTGGTTGGATGGGGCTGCTTCACCTCCTCCCTGGTGGCTCTGCCCAGAAGCTGGGAGCAGACCTTTGACCCCTGCCAAAACAGCTGCCTTGCCAGCTTCTGGGGAGCCCGAAGGCAAACTCACCTAAACCAGCCCCACCCAGCTGCACTCTCCTACCCACATCCATGATGGCAGAAAATAAGAACTCACCCGGAAGTTACAGGGCCCTACCCAACACCTGGGATATTCGAGTGCTTCTCCTGAGGGACTAGAGCTGATCCACAGGACCCCAAAACAACACTGCAGCTTGCTCCTTCCAGCGAGTGCCACCTACTGATGGTGGGTCAATTTGCTCATCCTTTACAGCATATACTGACTCAATCATACAGGGTGTGTGGGAGTCCAAGGAGTGGAGGGAGCACCTACCTCTCCCATAGAAAAACTGCACTAGTGGACATAGAGTGGAAAGAACCCAGCCTGGGGCCTTAGCGTATAAACAATCCATCTGCTTCCTTGTGAACAGCCCTCCCAGTTTGGAGAGCTTGTCCTGACCCTCCTACCGACAGCTCCACCCAGTGGCCGGAAAAGCAACTCTGAGCCTTGCCAAAGCTTTGCAGAGCCTTTGAGGCTCCCACAACCTAGCCACGAACTGCCTTGCTCCTCCTCCATCTCAGTGGTGGTGGAGATCAAGAAACCCCCTCGGAGCTATAAGGTCCTCCTACAGCTTGGGGCATTCAAGTACTCTACCTAGGGGACCAGAGTCTACCACAGACACAAAACAACATCTTGGTAGCTGGCTCTATCTTACAAACATCAACCAATGACAGGGAGGGCAACTATATAGCCTAGCATACCATCCTCCAACTCAAGCAAACAAGGTGCAGCTGTATCTCATTCCTAAGTACCGCCTGTCATCACTGAGAGTAAGTTGGGGGGACCTAACTCACCACACACTGTTAGGAAGGAGTGAAGACAGCAGGTCAGAGGTAACCTGAGAGGTACACCAAACCTGCTAGAACACCCCATAGGCAACTCAGGACCAGCACTTCTCCCCTGGCACAATCACATATCAATCCTTAGAGACCTGGAGACACGCACATAAGCCAGGCCTACCACCCTTAGGTCTTGGCCAAGAGGAATCAATGAAAGAACTCCAGAACCACCAAAAATCAGAGTGAGAGTCCACCCCCCCAAAAGGAAATAATAACTTTCTACCAATGTATACCAAACAAAATGGAAAGATTGAAATGACAGATGAAGAATTCTGAATATGGGGTGTAACTAAGCTCAATGACATAGGAGAGGAAATAGAAACTCAACACAAAGAAATCACAAAAAAAAAAAATGCAGGAAATGAATGAAAAAAATTACTAAGGAAGTCAAATTATTAAAAAAAATCAAACAGAAATTCTGGAAATGTAAAACTGACTCGAGGAAATAGAAAACATGGTGGAAAACCTTAAGAACAGGCTAGATCAGACAGAATCTCAGAGCTTGAAAACAACACCTTCAAATTAAACAAGTCTGTCAAAAAGAAAGAACTGAGAAAAAAGAGGAATAAACAAAACCTACAAGAAATATGGAACTATGTAAAGAGGCCCAACATAAGAATCATAAGCTCCCTGAAGGCAAATGAAAATACACAAAGGTTAGAAAACCTATCTGAGGCAACAATCAAAGAAAATTTCCCTGGCCTTGCTGAAAATCTAGATATCCAGGTTGAAGAAACTCAAAGGATCCCTGGGAGATTCATCATGAAGAGGTGATCACCATGATATACAAAGTCATTAGACTGGCCAAAGTAAACATGAAAGAGGCACTCCTATGAGCCTTAACGTAAGAACAAAAGGTAACTTACAAAGGAAAATGTATCAGATTAATGGCAGACTTTACAACAGAGACCTTACAAGCCAGAAGAAATTGGGGGCCCCATTCTCAGTTTTCTCAATAAGATTAATGACCAGCCTAGAATTCTGTATCCTGAACGCTAAGTTTCCTATATGAGGGAGAAATAAAGATTTTCTCAGATAAGCAAACACTGAGAGAATTTGTCAAGACCAGACCTGCCCTTAGGGAAGTACATGCAGATTCAAGGTAAAGGGCTAAAAAATAATACTGCATGCAAATGGAAAGAAGAGGTTAAACTATTTCTCTTTGCTGATGATATGATCTTATATCTAGAAAACCCCAAAGATTCTGCCAAGAGAGTCCTGGAATTGATAAATACATTCAGCAAAATCTCAGGCTGCAAAATCAATGTACATAAATCAGTAGCACTCAAATACACCAACAATAGTCAAGCTGAGAATCAAATCAAAGATGTAATATCTTTCACAATAGCAACAAAGAAAATAAAATACCTAGGAATATATTTAAACAAGTAAGTAAAAGACCTCTTTAGGGAGAACTATGAAGCACTGAGGAAGGAAATCACAGAGGATGTAAACAAATGGAAAAACACAGCATGCTCATGGATCCACAGAACCAACATTGTTAAAATGTCTATACTACTGAAAATAATTTACATATTTAATGGAATAACCATTAAAGTATCAACATCATTTTTTACAGATCTAGAGAAAATAATTCTACAGTTCCTTTGGAACCAGAAAAAACTCTGAAGAGCCAAAGCAACCTTAAGCAAAAAGAACAAATCAGAAGGCATCACTTTATGAGACTTCAGCTATACTACAAGGCTATAGTAACCAAAACAGCATGGTACTGGCATGAGAACAGAGATCTAGACCAATGATCAGAACAGAGAACCCAGATATATAACCATTATCATATTGCCTTCTGATCTTACACAAAGAAAAACAAAAACATACACTGGGGAAAAGAATCCCTATTTAATAAATGGTGCTGAGAAAACTGGATAGCCACATGTAGAAGACTGAAACAGGATCCACGCATTTCACCTCTCACAAAAATCAACTCACAGTGCATAACAGACTTAAACCTAAGGTGTGAAACCAAGAATTCTAGAAGAAAATGTTGGAAAAACTCTTATAGACATTGGCCTAGGCAAAGAATTTATGAAGAATACCCCAATGACAATCACACCAACAACAAAAATAAATAAATGGGACCTGATCAAACTAAAAAGCTTCTGCACAGCCAAAGAAACTATCATGAGAGCAAACAACCTATTGAATGGGAGAAAATATTTACATGTTACACATCGGATAAAGGGCTGATAACTATAATCTATTTAGAACTCAGGAAAATCAGCAAGAAAAAATCAAACAACCCTATCAAAAAGTGGGCAAAGGACATGAACAGAAATGTCTCAAAAGAAGATAAACTAATGGCTAACAAACATCTGAAAAAATGCTCAACACCTCTAATCATTAGGGAAATACAAATCAAAACCACAATGAGATTATATATAATTGAGTGGGCTTAATTATATATATCAAGAAAGGAGAAAAAGATGTCAACTGAGAATTATACATACAACAAAACTATTCTTTAAGCTTGAGGGAGATAAGGCATTGGAAAGTGAACAAAAGCTGAGGGAGTTCATCACCACTAAATCTGTCTTACAAGAAATGATAAAATGAATCCTTCAGGTTGAACAAAAAGAGTGCTAGACAGTAACTTGAAGCCATATGATGATATAAAGAGCTGAGAAAGTTAAATAAATGGCCAAATAAGTATTAATGTAATTTTTGTTTGTAACTCCCCTTTTTATTTCTATAGCATTTTAAAAGATAAATACATGAAAATATTTGTAATTGATTAGTGTATACATGATGTTTAAATATGTAATTTGTGACATTAATAACATAAAATGGGAGGGACATAGAAGTATAGGAGCAGACTTTGTGTGTGCAATTGAAGTTAAGTTGCTACCAATTCAAATTAGATTGTTATAGCTTTAAAATGTCAAATGTAACCCCCATGCTAACCACAGATATGCAGAAAATAAAATAAGAAAGAATAAAAGCATATCATTGTAAACATTCAACTGAACACAATAGAAAACAGCAATGGAAAAAATGAGGAACAAAAAATTATAATACTACAGAAGAAAAATAACAAAATGACAAACGTAAGCCTTTCCTTATTAGTAAATATTTTAAATGCAAATGGATTAAACTCACGAATCAAAAGACATAGACTGGCAGAATATAGATATAAACATGATTGAGTTATATACTGACTATAAGAGACTTATGTGGATCTAAATACACATGTTGGTTGATACTGAAATAATGCAAAAATATATTCCATGTAAATAGGAACCAAACAGAGTTGGGGTGGTTATATTAATAGCACACACAACAGATTTGAATTTAAAAACTGTTATGATAAAGACTGACATTATATGTGATAAAATAGCAAATACACTAAGAAGATACAATTATACACATATATGCCTCAAACCCCAGAGCTCCAAAATATATAAAGCAAACACTGAAAGAATTGAAAGAAGAAATAGACAGCTCTACAAAAACACTTCGAGGCTTTAGCACTCTACTTTCAAAAAGGAATGGAGCGACCAAACAGATCAATAAGGAAATAGCAAACCTGAAAACGCTACAAACCAACTGTTTCTAAAGATATACACAGACCAGTCTACTCAACAACAGCAGAATATACGTTATGTTGAGTGCACATGGAACATTTTTCAGGATATACCATATGTTAAGCAAAAAAAGTCATAATAAGTTTTTAAAAGATTCAAATCATGCAAAGTATCTTTTCCAATCACACTGAAATAAAACTAGTAATCTACAACACAGGGAAAATTAGAAGATGAAACTAAATATAAAGAAGGAAAACAGTAGAGAATATCAATGTAATTGAACATTTATAATTGAAAGAACAATAAAATTGGCAAATCTTTAGCCAGTTGGACCTCCAAAAGAAAAAAAAAGAGTAAAGACAGTAATTATCAAAATCTGGCCATGCACGGTGGCTCACGCCTGTAATCCTTGCACTCTTGGAGGCCTAGGCGGGTGGATTGCTCGAGGTCAGGAGTTTGAGACCAGCCTGAGCAAGAGCAAGATCCTGTCTCTACTATAAATAGAAAGAAATTAGCCAAACAACTAAAAATATACAGAAAAAAATAGCCAGGCATGGTGGCTCATGCCTGTAGTCCTACTCGGGAGGCTGAGGCAGGAGGATCGCTTGAGCCCAGGAGTTTGAGGTTGCTGTGAACTAGGCTGACACCATGGCACTCAAAGCCCAAGCAACAGAGTGAGACTGTGTCTCAAAAAAATTAATTAATTTTTAAAAAATCAATATTGTACAAAGATATTTCACTAACAATAGTATAGAGATTAAAAGGAATATAAAGGATTGCTATAAAAAAAACTGAATGGAACCAGATTAGACTTAGAGATGAAGTAGAGAAATATTTTGGAAGATGTAAACTGCAGAAACTGGACCAAGTAGAATAAAAATAATATATGTAATTTGTAATATGTAAAAAATTATTCAATTATGTAATTAAAAGTTATCCCTCAAAAAAAAAATCTAGCCCAGAAATCTTTATTGAAAAAAAGGTTAGCAAACATTTAGAAAAAGAAACAATACCAATCATTCCCAAGCCCTTCATAAGTAACTGGAGAGAGAACAGTTTCTAATCATATTATGAAGCCAGTATTACCCTGATGACAAAGCTAGGTAAGCCATCTCCCCAAAAAGAAAGCTGCAGATCAATGTTCATTACGACTATATAGGCCGGGCGTGGTGGCTCACGCCTGTAATCCTAGCACTCTGGGAGGCAGAGGCAGGAGGATGGCTTGAGCTCAGGAGTTCGAGACCAGCCTGAGCAAGAGCGAGACCCCCGTCTCTACTATAAACAGAAAGAAATTAGCGAAACAACTGAAAAAAATACATAAGAAAAAAAAACTATATAATATATACTACACTTAAGTATATAGTAGTAACATATATATACTGTGATATATACACAAAACTATATATAGTTTTTTATATCTATAAAAACATATACATACATACACATACATATATATATTATTATATTGCTATGGACTAAATTCTGCCCCTTCGAAATTCATATGTTAAAGCCTTAACCTCTAATGCAATGGTATTTGGAGATGGGGTCTCCAGGAGACCATTAGGTTTACACGAAGTCATGAGAGTGTCTCACTCATGATGCCATTAGTGCCTTTGTTAAAAAGAGACATTGGAGGGTTTGCTTCTTCTTTCTTGCTCTGGCACATGAGAACACAGGCTATTTTCAGGCCAGGAACAGAGCCCCCACCAGAACCCAAATCATTCTGGCACCCCCAACTCAGACTTTCAGTGTTCAGAAGTATAAGAAAACACCGCATTTCTGTTTCTGTAAGCCACTCACTCTGTGATATTTGTATCATAGCTCAAGCTAAGACAGATCTTCATAGTGAGAAGTGTGTTTCTTTGTAAGAAATACCCAAACACGTAGAAACAGCTTTTTGGAATGAGGCAAGGGGCAGAAGCCGAAGGACTTTTGAGACGCATGATAGAAATATAAACATAAAGGTAGATTCCATTGAGGTTTCAGATGGAAAAGAGAAGCATTATTACTGGAAGCTGGAGAAAAGGCAATCATTCTTATAAAGTCATGAAGAATTTGACTGAATTAGGTTCTAGTGTTTTGTGGGAGGGAAAAAACTTGTGAGTGATAAAATTGAATATTTAGCTGAGAAGTTTTCTAGGCAAAATGTCGACAGAGTGGCTTGGTTCCTCCCGATTGTTTGCAGTAAAATGTGAAAGGAGAGAGAGATGAATTGAAGGAGAAATTTCAAAGCAGAACAGAACCAAAACTTGAAGATTTGGAGATTTCTCAGCCTATCCATATTGCAAAAACTGAAAACACGTATTCTGAGGAAATGGCGGAACAACCACTTGACAAAAAGCTTATGGGATTATATGAGTGGAAATAGTGCCAGTCTGAACTGAGGGGCTTCTTCTCAAGATAGAATGAAATGAAGGAAGGCCGTTGAACTTCTCAGACATGACAGGAGGGGACAAGAGAATTATTTAGCCGCAGATGAGCACTATTCTTCAAGGAGAGGAAAAACATATCCTGAAGGTCATTCAGAGGTTACTAGGGCCACTGCCTTGATTTCAGCAGTTTGGAGGGGCCTGTGCCTAGAGCCTTGGCAGCAGGACCACCCAATGACCTGATGACCGCAGCCACGGGAATGACAATGCCAGCCCAATGCACCTGAAAGGTGGGCCATCTAGCCAAAGAGGACTATTATTGAGGTTTGAAACCTAAATTTTGCTAGATTTTGGACTTGCTTGGGAACAGTTACCCATTTCTCTCTTTCCCTCTTATTTCTCCCTTTTAGCATAGGAACGCCTATGTCTGGTTTCACAGCTGAAGACAAATTTTGCCTTGATATGAATTCCATGTTGAGTCTCGCCCATGTCAGATTTAGATGATATTTAGATGAGACTCTGGACTTTAGACGCTAGAGTTGGAGCTCTTGCAATGGAATTAATGCATTTTGTATATAAGGAGGACACAGTTTGGGAGAGGTCAGGGATGGAGAGCTGTGGGAGTGGATTACACCCTTTCATAATTTCCTATGTTGAAACCCTAACCCCCCGAATTTACGGAATTTGGAAATGGCATCTTTAGGAAATCAGCATGTTTAGATGAGGCGATGAGAGTGGGCCCCTCGGGATGGGCTTAGTGCCTTGTAAGAAGAAGTACCAGAGAGTTTTCACTCTGGTGCCATCTGCAACCCAGGAAGTGAGTCTTCACCGTGGCTTGACTACGCTGGCACCCTGATGTCAGACCTCTGACATACAGAAAAAACATATTATGCTATAAATACCAAGGAAACCTAAGAAAAATATTAGCAAGCTAAAAGCAGAAATATATAAACCTGACTACACAACATTATCAAATGGGATTTCTTTCAGGAAGGCAAAGTTATTTTAATATCTGAAAATCAATTAATGTAATACTCTTAATTAATTAAGAGAATGACCCCCAAAAATCCCACAGTTATCTCAATAGGCACTGAATATACATTTCAGAAAACCCAACACCTACTCATGATAAAAAAAAAATAGTTATTACCACATTTAAATGTTAAATCTATTGCTTTCTCACACACTTTGAAACTATTAACACAAATTTATCTCCTCTCTAATTATATTTAACATGGTATTAGAGGTTCTAGCAAAGGGAATATTGTAGGAAAGTAAACAAAACCCTCCATATTCGAAAGGTTCAAATAACGCAATTTTTCATCACAAAATAATCATGTATGCAGAAAATTCTAATAAACACAAACACACACACCCACACACACACATACACACAAGAATTAGAGGTAATAAACACACTTTTTGTAAAATCACAAGATATAAGATTAACTTTCTCTGTACTAACAATGAATACCCCAAAATGAAAATATAAAAATACATTCATATTAGAGATAAAAGAAGGAAATAGGAATAGATTTAGCAAAAAACACGGGACCTGTATACTGAAAAAACTACCAAATATTACTGACAGAAATCATAGGAAAGCTAAATAGTGGAGTGGACATGTGATGATCAAGGATTAAAATATTCAAAATTGTTAAAATGAATATCCTTCCCAAATTGATCTATAGATTTAATACAATCCGTATCAAAATCTAAACATCTTTTTTTTTTTGCAGAAATTGAAAAGCTGATCTTGAATGGAAGTTCAAAGGACACAGAATTGTTAAATATGAAAAAAAAGAAGAAGAAAAATTATAGGAGTTTGACTTCCTGATTTCAAAGCTTACTATAAATCTACCATATTCAAGTCACTTTTTACTGATGCAGTGATAGACTTACTCATCAGTGAAACAGAATTCAAAGTCTAGAAATAAACACTTATATTGATGGCTGATGGATTACTGACAAAGGTACAAAGCATTTCCTTGGGGAAATGATAATGTTTTCAACAATTGGTATTATTCCAATGAGATATACACGTGCAAAAAGATTAATTTGCAATTATATCTCACATTATACACAAGAATTAAGTGAATCTCAAATCCTACTATAAGAACTAAAACTATAAAACTTTTACAAGAAAAGAGAATAAAAGAAAAACATTTTTTTTCCAAACTTGGCTTAGGGAAAGATTTCTTAGACTTGACATCAAAATTACAATCCACTAAAAATTGAAAAAAAATTGATAACTTCATTAAAATTAAAAGCCATTGTGCTTCAAAAGATAGCATGGTAAAAATAAAAAGATAGTCTAGAGACTGGAAGAAACTATTGTAAATATTTTCTAGTGAAAGATTAGTATCTAGAATACATGAAGAATACAGGTTAATATTAACAGGCAAATAACAAGATTAAGAAATTAGCAAAATATTTGAATAGACATTTCACTAAAGAAGATAGGTTGATGGCTAATACAAATGTGAAAAGATGTCAAACATGATTAGAGGAATATGAACACAATACAAACGCAGTCATCAGAGAATTAAAAATGCAGTGTGACAGCAGTCTATGGCCACTAGAATGATGATAAGCAAAAGGACAAAAACAAATATTAGCAAGGAAGTAAAGTTATTGAAATTCTCATATATTGCTGTTGGTAACAGAAAATGGTACGACTACTTTAAAAAGCATTTCGTACACTGTGGTGCAAGACCCACTCCCAGCAAAGGAACTGGTAAGATTATGTAGCCTTCCTTTTAAATATGAAATGACTCGACATTTGAATAGAACGTTTAACATTAGATGTAGGTGCCCAAAACAAGGAGATAATACTAAAAGGGTGTCTATTGAGAGCTAGAGTCTTGAGATAAAATGTTAATACCGTCGATAGGGAGGAAAAGAAAATTTTGCATCCGCGAAACAAGAATAGAAATCTCTGAAAATGAATGTAGAAGAAATACACATTGTGAAATCCAAAAATATTTTTT
>VSMD01111557.1:0-14734 GCA_008750895.1 Mirza zaza | reverse complement strand
GCGGGGCGGGGCGGGCTTCCGCGGGGAGGGAGGCTGGAGAGAGTTTGGCTATTTGTTCTCAAACTAGACAGGACTCACAGTTAGGGGGAAGATTCAGAAACCGAAGACCGGAACGCAGAGCTCACATTACCTTGGCTTACCTCTTTGCCGACAGACATTGCGCACAAAGAGAGCATTTAGGAGACAGGCGCTCTGCGGAATCCCAGCGCTGCCACGTGCCTGCAGGCACGACCTCAGGCAGGGGGAGGCAGCTCCCTGCACTCAGGCCACTCATCTGCAAGACTCGGGGGGATGTTGACCCCGGCCCCCCTCTCAGGTTGACATGAGAGCTGGACCCAGTGCCCGGCACAAGGTCCCGCCATGCCGAGAGGGAGCGATGTGGTTCCCCCCGTGACAAGCGCCCACCCAGGCCCCAGAACTTATGAAGCTGCTTTGTTCTGTTTTTGAAGCAAGGCCAACGTAGCTTCATAGGCTCTGGCTTTCCCAGAAGTTGGCACATCAAGGTGTCCCTGTATTAGCTGTTTTCCCTCTCCAGTCTATTGGGGACAAGAATAAAATTCCCTTTCCAAGAGGATCCACGCCCTCTTTTATTCTTGGTCATTTCAATTAAATCAAAACCACATAATAATATAGCCAAAAGTAACAAGGTCTCTCACCCAGTAATTGCTCTCTTACTGGAATGTTCTAGCCGTTTGTTCACAAAACTTCCCCATTGCAGAAACTGCACCGCCTGCAGGTTTCTGGGGTCTCCAACAGACCTGATTTGGTTCTGGTAGAGCTGCAGGGACCTGGAGTAGAATCTCCCCACGTGCGAAGCCTGGGGAGCGGGTCGGCCCATCTCATGCCAGCCCTGCCCTGCGAGTGGAGCAAAGAGCCCGCCCGTGGGCTTGGCGTGAGGGTCTGGGACTGGCCGGGGCCGTGTTCCGCGGGCACTCCCCTCCCTGAGCACTGCTGGTGGAGATGAGAGAACCGGAGTTGCAGCTCAGAGATCGCTGCTTTCTTAGCTACAGACTGCGGGAGGAGAAACATATTAATTCAATCTCTAGCTCCTTGGTTTCCCCTGTGAGCTGGGGGTTGAGCAATTCCTGAGCCCCAAATCCCAAACGCTCATGGTGCCCAAAGGCGGAGTTCTGGGAACAACTCTGGAAGGCCCCAAGCCTGAATGTCCTCTGAGGGTGTCATCCTGTGGAGGGTCAGCCCTTTCCTCACACCAGACTAATGGGAAAAAGAGAGCAAGACAGAGTGACAGAGAGAGAGAGAGTGACAGAGAGAGAGAGAGTGACAGAGAGAGAGGGAGGGAGGGAGAACTGGAGTCTCTCTCTGCCTCCACCTCCTCCCGCCGAGCATCTCTGCAAGTACCACGGGCTCAGGAACCAGGGGCGGATTGTAACCTGGATGCTGACGCTCACTGGCGGCGCCTGTGCCTTCTGGCCTCGGGCCCGGCATCTGTAGTCCAAGCGCAGGGCAGACAAGGCGCCAGGGAGGGACGTCCGGGCACGAACCTCTGTTGAGTGACGAGCACTGCCGGCCTCTCTCCCACCCTGTCTCCCTCCCGGATGCTTTTCACCAGCCGGAGGCCGCGGTGACCCGAGTCCAGAATGGGGAGGAGCTGGAACTTGCATTCTGTTTCCGTGACTAAGCACCTTGTTGTTTTGCTGGGACAGAGAGAGGCCCAACCTGAGAAGGTAAGGAGCAGGGCCTGGAGTGGCGTCCGCCAAGATGCCCCTGGAGCCTGCTTCCTAAGGACATTTACAGGCAATACCCAGCATTTCTCAACCCCATTTAGGAAGTGGATGGCAAGTGTTTTGCATGCAACAGGCCAGCACCGTTTGCAGTGCCAAGATGCACTGCATGAACAGAAGGCAATTCTCTTGACATAAAGCACAGCACCAAAGATGCCTTTTTTGATGGAAGGGCATTAGATGAAGCAGTTACGAAGAAGGAGAATTTCCTAAGCGAGAGAGAGAGAGAGAGAGAGAGAGAGAGAGAGAATGCACAAAAGGCAATTCCATGAACACTACTTTTGAAAACACCTTACGCTATTCTTGAGATGGGGATGGGATTGGCAGATAAAATATAGGAGAACCAGCTAAATTTGAATTTCAGATCAGCCACAAAAACTTTTAATATATTTATTTCATGCAATATTTGGGATGTACTTAAACTAAAAAAAATTGTCGATATTTACCTGAAATTCAAATTTAATTGAATATCCTGTGTGTTTATTTGCTAAATCTGGTAACACTAGACAGGTTCTGACAATAGCACCCAGGAGTAACCTCCTTTCCGCTGGACCCAGTCACTTCTTTTCTTCTTCTTAGGCATGGCCGATCATTTCCCAGTGTGAGCAGCTGCCTTGTGCGTGTCACGGGTCTCGGTTAGATGCTTTTGCTGTTTGACACTTCTGGTTCGTGACCACGCTTTCCCGCAAGTGTGTCATTAAGTCTGTATTCATCGTGATTTCGCTATGTAAACAGTTTTTCAATTGTGTAAACCCATAGATTTATCCTGTTATTGTTTGGGGGTTTTTGTTGTTGTTGTTGTTTTGCAAAAACATTTAATCCAATTAGTCTACAAAATTTGCATTCCATTATATTTCGAAGAGGAAAACGAGAATACGGGTTAAAGTTGCGCTTACATTTTAAAGCCGTCTCGCATAGCTTGGTGTACCCGAACGTGGAAACCGAGTTCCTTAAATTTCAAGCACGAAACGTTCGGGCGGCTGTTAATCGCTCGGCTGCCCGTAGCAGAATCCCAGCTCGTGTCAGTGGGGGACTGTGGAGAGGGCACAGGTCGCCCTCGGAGCTGCGGGCAGGAAGTTCGGAGGGGCCTCCGGCGGGCTTGGCAGACTTCCTCCCGCGCTGGCGGCTCTCCGCTCCCACTCCCGAGTGTGTCCTCGCCGGCCCCCTGCACCCCTGTGAAGTGACCCTCCCTGCAGTCCAGTGTTCCCCATCCGGATAGACTCGTGGCTTCCCTGAGTCCGCATTTACATCGCTTCTCCACCCAAACTCCCAGCAAAGACTAAAGAGATTCACTGGGTCTTGGGGTACAAATTATGGGGGAGGGCTTCTGATTGGCCCCGTGGGGTGGGGGCCAGCCTGGTCCTGTCCCTCCTGGCTCGGGGTGCTGGGCCACAGGCAGAGTGGGCGCCGTCTGGGAGCAGGTGCCGTGTGGTGGGAGAATTCACCGGTGTGCGGACAACGGGGGCCTTGGATACCTTCCGGCCCAGTAAAAGGACTGTTACGGTGGAGTTGTAAAGATGGTGTCCAACGCCATGTATTTGAGTCACCTGATCTCCCAGCCAGAATCCCTGGTAAATAGATTCTGGACCATGGCATGTTTTGGGGTGTCAGGGGTGTTTATCCCTGCAGCCTTCGTTCAGAACCTTGCTTCAGAGAGCTCGCCTTGTTTACACACGCCACCCAATTTATGGAAATAAAATTAAACATTAAAACTCCTTTCAGGATCTCTAAACCATTACCAATTAGTACGATGGTTACAGTTGCTGTGCAACTGGTGGAAATCCTCGGCGGGGGCCTCTTCAGAGGAAACTGATAAAGTTGTTAAGGAATGTGTATCTAAGTGGGTGCTCGAGAAGTGTGTGCTTTCCGAATACCACGTCCAGGCAAGGCCCCGGGTGGTGAAGTCCACGCGCTCAGGAACCCACATATAGCCGCTGGGTGTTTCCCTCAGCTACTCCTCCCCACATCCCCACCCTGGCCGCCTCCCTTTTTCCATGTATGTTTGTTTATTTTGATCCATAATTAATGCCCATCTAGACAAAGTATAAAATAGCCATAAGCAAAAAGAAAAAAAAATGTGTATATTATCCTACCACCCACAGAGAAAGCACAACCACAGTTTAAAGATGACTCTATAAATAGTTTCTTTACTTACAACATCTTAAGTCATGGATGGGAATCTTTCCACGAACATAAAGAAGGTTTGATGGCCACGGGGTGTTCTGTTCCATCGCAGGAGGGTCTGCTCATGTTTGCACTGCCTCCCTGGGTTAGATGTTTTGAATGTCCCAACGTTTCAACTGTTGCAATCAATGCTGCAATGTGTATCACCGGGGCTGAATTTTTGCATGAATTCACTGAAATAGTTTATAGTTGTGGTTTTCATTTCATCTCTGACCCAGTAGTTATTTAGAAATGTTTTGTTTTGTCTTGCTTTGTTTTAACCTTCCAGTGGTCTGCAGTTTCCTGTTTATATCTTCATTATTTAACTCTAGTTTTATTGCACTGTGGTCCAAGAATGTGGATGCTACTATTTCTGCTTTTAGAAATGTATTGAGTTTTTAAAAATAAATACATAGTTAATTTTTGTAAATGACCCATGGGAAGTTAGAAGATGCTGGATTTTTCCCTTATGGACCATACGAGTGGACTCTCAGCTCAAGCATATTAATCATATTCAAATCCTCACTCTTGTTACTTATTTTTTCATCTTAAGTGATCTCTTAAAAGCCAAAGAATTATCCACCACTACGATTTATTTCTGGCAAGTCTCTTTTCATTAACGTCGATTCAGAGTGCTTTGCTGTTGCTGTTGTTAGGGCTTGGGCTTCAAAATCCAAAGCAGATTACTTCACTAATCTGTTTGGAACAGCATTTTTCCATTTGTTAGCTGTTTTTCTTTAGGAACAGAAATTATCAGTGCATTGAAACCACTAGCTCTCATCAGTAGCTATTATATTTTGTCTAATATTTTTCATCTCTTTTACTATTTTCACTTTATCCTAAAAAAGCTTCTCAAGATGGACTGGTTCCATTTTCTGAATTTTGATTGACTTTGACTTTTTCTAATGCCACTTAAAATTCTGTTACAGCTTTCTTCTCTACCCAGTTGTTCGTCAGTGTCAGTCTGTGGTTCCTTCTTTGTCTCCGTCTCACAGCTCATAGTTCATGTCTTACTGCACGGAGTCTGTAAGAGAGGAGAGAAGCTGATGTCTCCATTTTCCTCCTGCTTTATTTGTAGTCTATATTTTTCAATGTGTTTTCTCCCTACTGACTATGATATGAGTTTATCTCCTTTTAGGCTACAGCGTCTTTTCCTGGGACAGCATGTTGGCGTGGGTCAGTCACAGGAGGCTGTCTGGCCAAAATCTGAACCTCCCCTGTCCAGGCACAATTGCCGTTTTCTGCCCCCTCCCTCCCTAGACCGTCACACATTCAGCTGGAGCCCGACGGTGTCTCAGCAGCCTAACAGCGCCTGGGACCTTGGTCGGCCCCTGATCTCTGCTGAAGGCTTCTCCAGTGGGTGAACCCCGCACCTCATACCTGTTTGTCCACATCTGGCTGTCTGGCCAGCTGGGCCACTACTCCAGCACCCAGGGGGGGCTTTGACTGGCTCCCTTTCTGCCACCACACCTGCCAGGTTAGGGGAGCCCTTCCTACCACCCAGAGTGAGACTGCAGGTCATGAACGTGCTCAGGGAGGTCAGGAGGAGCCCCCTAAAGACAAGCTCCCCAGCGACAGGTCTTCCATCTGCCCCCCCTGCCCGACTCCGCCCTCTCTGGGCCCAAGGGCAGAGGGACGCCAAGAGGCATTTCCACCTTGGCCGACTTTCACCTTGAACCCCGTGTCCTCAGGCCCGGGTCTCGTGAAGTTCCTTGAAACACCCCTCCCAACACCCGCGACCCTCACTGCTGTCCCAGGAAGGAGGCAGGGCCTCCCACGGCCACGCAGCTGCAGCCTACCTGGCTCACACCAGGCAGAAGCCCCTGAAGCATGCTCGGAGGAGGAGGATGTCCTCTTCCACTTCCCGTGCACACGGCCTCGCCTCCACCTGCTTTGTTTCACTATGAATCTTCCATCTGTTTCAAGGGGAGAAACAAAATCTTGACAGTTCACAGGAATAATAATATTAATAGCTAGCAAACTAATAACCCACTAATTACGTGCCAAGGGCGGTGTTAAGCATTTAACTCATAGCAATTCATTTAATCATCACAAAGCAGGTACCATTGGTATTATACCCATTTTATAGATGAGAAGGCCAGGGCACACAGAAGCTAAGTGACGCATCTTCAGCCGCACAGCTGCTGAGTGGCCCCAGGGATCAAACCCAGTCTAGCTCCAGAGTCTGCATCAAATGCGCCCTGGACACCCCTCAATCTGCCGCAGGGAACGGGCCCCGGCTGCTGTGTGTTCCTGCATGTAGTTCCCCAGGTGTTGGAGAAGAGGGAACATGGGAAACAGTGGGGCAGGCCTGACTTCTGGCTCCCACAAACCGTCTTGGAGAGGCCCCTTGGACCATGCGTCAGTTGTAAAATAAACAGGTTGTAGAGACAAGAGTCTTTCCTTTTATGTGTTCCCCCAAGACCCGGGCCCGGGCTGCTGGAGCAGACGCCACTTCTGCAATTATCAGGAAAAGTCCTCGGAACGGCCTTTCCCCGCTGGCTGCAGAGAAGCCGTCGGCAGGATCACTGCAGCTCGGCTGCGGGAGAAATGCAGCGCCGCCTCCCACAGACATAGGCCCGCCACGCGCGCCGGCCCCAGACTCTGTCTCCTTCTTTTGAGCGTCTGCTATATGCTCCAGACGGCATCTTCTCCAGCTCAGGCATGGTACAAAGTTTAACAGAAATCTAACTTGGCAAATACAAGGAGTGCCCCCAACATCTTCACTAACTGTCTTCTGGCCAGTACCAGGAACAGCAGGCAGCTGAGGGGCGGTCAGATGAGGGCTGATGCCTGGTAGGTGTGGGGGACGCCGCAGAGATACGCGAACACCTCCTTTGACGGCATCTCCCCCCCCCAACTCCGAAGCCCTGTGACCCTGCACTCACACCCAGCGCCAGCGCGAGTCCACCCTGGAAGCCATGGAAAAACCACTGCCATCACTTTATCCGAGTGGGACATGCTCCCGAATGCCTATTCCTTAACTACCAAAACGTTCATTTCGGTGCCAAAGAATCAATGTTTTTTTAAAAGATATTGCCCAATTCATGCTATGACATACAAACAGAAGTGTTTATGGGGTTTCTACTTTCCTTAATTGAGATCTCCATGGAGAAATAAACAAATACTCTCTATTTAACAACGTTTAGATAAGAGGCTGGGAATGCATCACCATCTACACACGCTGCAGAAACGTCTGAATGTCGGGAGGTGTGTGATTCATTTAGGGTATTCCGTGGTCTTCCTGGGTGATCTCGAGCAAGTTTCCGTGCCTCCATTGACTTTTCCAATCTGTAAAATCTTGCAGGGATATTAAGACCAGTCAAGGAATGTCTATAAAGTGCTTTGAACTCCTAGAGTTAGACATTAAATAAATACCCGGTGTTATTAGAACTCTACTGGGGCACTAGAATGTTCGAAATGGGACTTTATTATAAATACCCTCTCAAGTTTGCCAAGAATAAATTGAATGGGCAAAGGCAACATACTTGGCTGTAACTTAATCCAAACTTGGCTTATTTGCCAGAACTTGGCATCGTGATACATGAATAGAGCGAACTCTGGAGAGAACATGAAAGGGTTCTATTATTTTGAGCCAACTATTTAGCTAAATTTCCATATCTCCCATTTATTCTGTTCTTTAAATTGCTGCATTATAGAGGAAAGCAAAAGTACGAAAATAAGAATAAAAGGCCATCAGCCTGTTTGCATTTTCCTACAACTAATATAGCTGAATGTAAATTGGTTTAAAGATCACAGAATCAACCCCCATGTGAATTGACTAAGATGGATAGAAACCAAGATTCCTCTCTTACGTTCGCATAGCGAAAACGGCGGCAGTGCTATACACTGCCTTCGCATGACAAAAATATTTTCTCTGAGTTAATCAGAGAAAGCTCTGCCTGCAATCAAATTAAGTGAATTTTAAAGTCTAACATCTTACATAAAGAAATCATAACTTCCCTTGAGTTGTGAGAAAGCTTTGAATTGCAAGTTCAAAACTTCTGCATTGTTTCAAAGTGTGCGTTATGGCTGGAAATTTTGATAAAGACACGACATGGGGCAATTTCCATCACTAAGCAGCCACACAATCTGTGTCAGGAAATCAATCGGGGGAGATAGCAGAGAAAATTGCCCAGACTTGGACTGAGATTTTGGACTGGAGTCTGGTCTCACCTCTGTCATGAACTAGCTGTGTGGGAAAGTCAACCCCCTACCCTGAGCCTCAGTTTCCCTGTCTGTAAAATGAGGGCCCAGTGTGTTCTCCTCTTCAAATAACCACTTTTCTAAAAAGTGTTGCAGGTGAAGATGCAGCCAAAAGAATACATCCCTGGAAGGAAATATCCCCACATGGATGCTCAAACCCTCACTCATACCCAAGAAAAAATGTTTTGCAATGATATTCTTTAAGCAGCCTTGATGTCTAGGCTTCCCCCCCCCCCCATCACTTGCTTGTAGGAAAAAGAAAATGACTTTATGTGGACAAAATGCTGTTGGGTATTTTCAGCAGGCAAACCCCAGCCCTGAGTGTCAGAGTTTAAATTCAGCACATATTCTGAATTCCTGCATCCAAGCAGATACTTAGAGGTATGTTTCCAGATATGCTCACCAGGAGATTAAGTTCCCTGTGATGGATGGCAGGGGTTGCCCAGAAGAGACTTTCAGGTTAACTAAGTCACATATTTTCTGGATCTGTAAATGGGGGAAAAATAAAATTCCAAATGACTATTCCAATAAAGCCGTATACTCGGATTTTTGTCTTGAACACATGCTTTCAGCAAAGGAGAAAACCATCTGGATTCTCTAACTACTCTTAGGATGGACAATAAATGTCATTGAGGGCCTTAGGGGAAACGTAGGCACTGGAAGCTGCACATGCAACCAGACCAACATTGCACAGGTTCACTTTCTTCCAAGCGCACAGCCCTCGGGCCGAGGGAGACCAGACTTGAGGTGACGGCAGCCAGTGACGTTTTGACTGGGGCCTGGGCTTGGGTCGTGCTGCGTGGCTCCAGGAAAATCTACTCTTTAATGTCTGGAGGGAGAAACTGCAAACTTGCAAGGTCCTTCAAGGGAAAACAAATGTCGGCTGAGCATGTAGGAGGCAGCTGGCTTTCAGACAGGGAACCGTGGTCCTTGGACCATGAGGTGGGAGGATGACTGGCTTCCCCAGGCATCACCCCCACCCGCTGGACCGGAGGTTGTGGAGGCCAAGTCCCACCCCGCAGTGCACATCAGGGGAGAGGAGACTCAGGGGAGATGAGACCCAGGGGAGAAGAGACCCAGGGTGCTGGACCTGTCCCCATGCCGGGCTGGTCTGGACCAGGGCGGGAGCAGCACCCAGGCCCTGAGCTCCCCAGGGGGTGTCCAGGCAGCAGCACCCCCCAGAGGGCTCACTGGCCACAGGGTCGCCGGAGGATCAAATAGAACAAGGCCCCTGAGCACTCAGCACCCGGCCCACAAGAGGCTGTGGATGAATGCCGGCTGTCACTGTTACTAACAATGCAGATTGCTACCCCCTGTGGGCCCACCTTCCCGAATGCCTCACATAATGACATCTCCTGTGGCTTCCTGGGTACCCTGGGTGGGTCCCCAGCTCACTCCAGGCCCTGCAGCTTGGAAGTCCTACTCCCCCGCACGTTGGCCGGCGAGGGAAGGAGAGCTGCTCTGGTTCAACATTAGTACCAGTCAGCATCCTGGGTATGCATTGCAACAGCACAATGACCGATGCCAACCAGGAAACACTAAAGGAAGATGGATCCTGCCTCTCCTCTCCCTGTGTGAGCTAAGCCTCGTGGACAGCATCCCGTCCCGAGGATTTCCCCGGCCGCCGGAGGAAGAGTCCGCCATCCCCCTCCCTGTCCCCTGCGTCCCGGCATCAGGCTAATCTCAGCGTCTCCCCCCGCTGATCCCGTTTTCCACATCCCTGCCCTAAGAGGTCAGGGGCGGGGCGGGCGGTGCCTAGCCCTGGTCCGAACTTCCGAGGAATTCGGGGAGAGTAAAGTCGGAATGTGTTTCCTTCTTGCAGAAGGTGGTGGGAGGAAGCAGGAGTCACAGCGGACACCCACGCACACTCACACACTCCCAACACTCAGACGTGCCTGTACACGCTCGCGTGTGTCTGCACACGCAGACTTGCATGTACTCGTATGTGTGCACGCACGTTCACACGCTCACACATACACGTGGACACGCAAACTCACACACACAGGCAACCTACAAAGTGTGTGCTGGCCATATGGGGTCACCGCCCAAGTCCCTGTGCTTTGGGACATCGCTAACGGGCCCTGCCCACCCTTCAGTCTCGGGGAGCTTGTTGGGTGCATGGACAACATTCAGGCATCATCTTCTTCTGACACGTGCTCAGCACATGCCGTGGCTCCGTGACCACACGTGGCCGTGCAAACGCCAGCCCTCCACGCGCACCCCGTCCCAGCAGGGCTGGCCAGAGAGGAGCCTCCACATTCCAGCAGGCAACGCCTGCGTTTCCAGAGGTCCAGCCAGGCCAGAGGATCTTCCTTGAGCTCCAGCCCTCTCAGAAAGCCCACACTCTCCTTGCCGCTCTCTGAACTTTCTTTTTTTTTAAGATGAAACTCAGCAGCTCAACGAGCTGAGCATCCTTAACTTGCATTACTTGGAGAATACCGACATTTCCATTTCAAAAAATTTACATTATAAAATTTCTAGCAGTAAATTTCAGCATCTCACATGTTTCTGAATTCCATTTTGCTGACACCAGTGGGCTACGAACTTGTTCCGTGTTGGAAGAGCAAGACTCGTCCCAAGATGGCGCAGTCCCACTCGCCGCAGACCTGCGGACCGTGCTCTGTGTTTGCGGCTGTGTCTTCTCTGGCATCTCCTCGTGGGCCCGGGTCGTGTTCTCTGTCCTGCATCCTCTGGCCCCCAGTTCAGCCAGAGCGGATGCCGCCCCACCTGCTCCTGGTCTGGGCACACCCGCGAGGGCTCCCTAGCCTGGAGAAAGACCAGCGGGGCCCACAGTTGCCCCCCAGCCCCAGGTGTGGCCACTGCCCGAGGCCCCACCCCACAGCCCCCACGCTGGGCTCGGCACAGACTCACCCAGCGGCCACCCCGCCTGGTTCGGTGCAAAGAGAACCAGACCCGAGGACGTGGCAGCCACAGTGACAGCCCCGGGGAGAGACCCCCGGTGAGGTGGGCTCAGGCACGGGGGGTTCGAGGGGCTCCGACTCCAGCAGGGGCTCAGGAAAGGCCCTAGGGAGGGAGGGCGTGTGAGCTGTGTTCATACTCGTGTTCTCACGGGATTATTTATAAGAGCAAATATAGATAAAAAACCTCCGCGTTAGCCCTCCAGGGCTGCCGTGACAAGTACAGCAAACTGGGTGGCTCCAACAAAGGACATTTCTTCTCTCGCAGCTCTGGAGACCGGAAGTCCCACATCTGGGTGACGGCGGCCCACTGGTCCCCTCTGCAGCTGCGGGAGGGTCGGTCCCAGGGTCTCTCCTCCCTGTGTGTCCTCGCGTTGTCTCCGTCTACACGGCCTCTGTCCCCACACTTCTGTCCGTAAGGACGCCAGCCGTCAGACCTGGGCCACCTCATGGCCTCACTTTAACCTGATTCCTCCATAAAGACCCTCTCGCCACATGGGGTCCCCTCCTGGGGTCAGGACCCCAACACGTGAGTGCAGGGGAGACACAGTTTAACCCACAACCACGCCCAGCAGTGATGCCTAGCGGAACAGCAGGGAATTGTAAGCCACTCAAAGGCAGGCACGAGTGCTGCTGTGTGTTAGTTACCATGGGAGACGCAGAGTGATGTGAAATGACATAAAGACAAATGATGGTCACAACGACTGGCTTCAGGTCAGAAGTGCGTAAGTGAACTTAGTTCCTTTTAATTTCCCCCATGCGACTGGGTATGGCTCCATCACATCCACAGGGTGCCAGAGCCCGGCCTCGCCACCCTGCACGGCGGCAAGGGTCGGGCCACACGAACCCTCCCTCCAGTTCTGGAGAGGCGGGCGGCCAAGGCAATCAGGTCCAAGCACAATCCGACCCAGCGTCCAGGGACCCTGCCCAGCTCCTGTCCTCGCCACGCCCTGGCTAAAACCCCACCGCCAGGAGCTCGCCCTGCAGCCCCAGAGGGGCCGGGACACGCAGCAAAGGTTTCAGGTGCTTCCACGGCTGCCTCCGTGGGGCTGTCCCGGCCACCTCCGCACCCGGTCCAGAGAGCAGGGCAGGTGCCGCCCTCGGGCCTGGGAGCAGGACTGCACTCAAGGGGACAGGAGTGAAGGGCCCCCCCGGCACCACGGTGTCCTGTGTCCTGCAGACCCAGCCACTGGCCCGGTGCGAGGTGGAGGGAGCAGTCTGGGCCGTGCCCCTGAGATGCGGCAGTCCTGGCTCATCAGGGTCCAGCTGCCACCCCAGGCGGAGGGAGCACCAGGTGACCCAGGGACAGTTACGAGCCTCTCATGCAGCCCGGGGACTCCAGTGCTCACGAGTCAGGCTGGGGATGGCGTGTAGGAAGCCCTGCTAGCTGGAAAGGTGGTGGACACGGACCCACATGGCAGCAGCGGCCCCCGTCCCTCTAGCTGGAGGTTTGGGCCCACCTTCGAAGGCGGATTGCTGCTCTGCTTTGGTAAAGCCAGACGCCTCCTCCGAGCTGGGGGGTGGGGGGGAGACATGCACGGGCGAAGTGTCTGTGTGCAGGAAAACGTCCCAAAGGCGTCCCTTGCTGCAGGCAGCTTTGTGACTCAGAAGGTGGTCTTCACAGCGGGCAGCCGGCCGTGGGGACAAGCAGAACCCTTGGTCTCCTTTGAGGGCCTCGGGACATGGACTCTGCTCAACAGCAGCCCCCACTGGGCGGGAGGAGACAGGCCCCTAAAGCAGGGCTGCAGGGGTGCCCTAAGGACCGAGGAAGGTGAGGGACCCCCCTGGGCGAGGTACACTCAGGAGTCCTCGCTAAGTTTGCTTTTCTGTGTCGTAATCTCCCGGCTGCCTCGGCTACAGTCAGGTCTCGGTAGTTGCCACAGCTCCGTCTTTCCTGAGCTCTGTGTCTCTGACGGGAGAAGCCTGTGGGGAGGGTGGCAGCAGCGGGACTTGAGATGTTCGGGGAGGATCTGCAAGGGCCTGAGCCACGGTGCATGGAGGCAGCTGGACTGCTGACCGCCAGGCTGGTCTTGGAACACCTGCTCTGGGACCGTCAGAAATGCAAGGGAAATCTGGTCAAAGCACGGACAGGGGACACCGCTAATAGACATTTTCTGCATCCCAGCCAGGAGCTGCCCCCTGGCCTGGCACCGGCAGCCCCAGCCTCTCCCCTCCCAGCCATCACCTCCTGGAAGGTGTCGCCATATCTCCGACCTCCGGCTGCCAGCTCCAGCCAGACAGCAACGGCAGTATCCCCGGGTGGGTAGAGTTTGGGTTCCGCCACGACGAACGTACTGAATTTAAACATTGTCGAAGCGTGTGGCTGTCTGAGCCAAAATAGAAAAGCCACCGCCTGCAACCCAGCGTGCCCAGATTTGCCCAAGAGTATGTGCGCTGTGACCCGCAGGTCACTCCAAACTTCAGCTCTAACTTCAGCAAGAAAACGATTCATCCTTGACATCCTAAGGAGAAGGACTTAAACCAAGAATGAGAGAGACACGCCCTTCATCTGGAACCGTTATTTTTTCCTTCTGCTAAGAACAGCGACACAACCCACTCTGTCAGTCAATGCAGCAGGTCCTCGCTGAGGACACACAGGGCTAAGTCCCACCTGCGTGTGGTCACGCTTAACCCCACACTGAGGCTGCACGCGGCAGTCTGCAAACCCCATCAAGGCCGAGTGAGGAGTGGCCTCGAATTGTTCCAATGACCCTCACGTCCCCTTCCACCGTGACAGGGGCCGTTCCATCCAGTTTCAGCAAAGCCAGCTCCGACTAGTCCTGACTGCAAACCCGTGGCCGACGGTCACATCCAGTGCCCACACGCGTTCTATTTGTCTTTGCTATTTAAAAAAAATTGAATGTGTTGCCAATATTTTTTAATTTGAATTTGAAACATTTTTAAAATTTTTCACATTTAAAAAAAAATCAGCTATCTGGCTCCCCCTGAAAATCCAAGCAATCAGAAAACCCTGGGCCTGGAACTGCCGGCTGGAGCCAAGGGACAGGGTCGTCCTTGTCCTTTCCCTGCCCCACCCACACCACCCGCTCTTTCCTCCCTGTGACCTGCCCGGCCGGGGACCTGCCCGTCCACACCGGCGCTCCCCCCCGCCCCAGTGGCTGGTGGGCCAGGCAAGTGGATGTTTCCACAGGCCCAGGTTTCCTGCTGCATCTTTGGGCAAACCACTCGACTCCTTTAAAACTCCGTCACTTCAGCAGCAAAAGGGAGGAGGGGACGACCCCTCCCAGAGGCTCGGCGAGCAGGAAGAGACAGGGCAAGTGCTGCCGCTCACGCTGCCCGTCACAGACTGTGCTGGCTGCGCCGTGGCCACCTGGCTATTGGGGTCGTCGCCGAATTTCCACCGAGGCCCCATTGGAGCAGGTCAAGTGTGTGCCCTTGTCACCTGCCCTTGGTTTTCCCTCTCCCCTCTGGTCCTGCAGAGGCACCAACTGCTCCCTACCCGGGGGCCCACAGCGCCTCTGCCATCTTTTAACTCGGAGGAAGAGGAAGGCAGCTCTTCCTCACACAGCTGTCCGAGGAGGCGGGTCCTGCGGCGTCTGAAGGAGTTGTCCTTCCTTCTGAAATCAGCGATGTCACTGGTGGCCCCTCCAGCTGGCCATACAGACAGCTCACTCCTCCTGTAGCGTGGCTGGTTATACTCTGTGTGACCGCAAACCACTCACATGACCTCTCTGGTCATTGCTT
>VSMD01111556.1:0-11968 GCA_008750895.1 Mirza zaza | reverse complement strand
CCATCAGCAACGACTCCCAGGAATTACTCCAGGTCAGCTAGAAGGGCTCCAGTTCTTCTTAGCTGGCTGCTTGATAGTCTACGGTGGGCTGTGTTAAGTCGGAAGCTCTCCACCCCACTTCCTCCCAGCCCTCGGATCCTTTCTGAACAGAAGAGCTCTGAATTTGCACCTTGAAGACAGCATGGTGCGGTAGGAGATCAGGAACTTTGAGACCAGGACCTAATTTCCGTACTACCTGGCACGATTATGCAGAAAGAACCTTTTAAATAAGGATAATGTTGATGATGAAGATGATAATGACTTATTTGCATTATTGGTTTTGACCTTATTATTGACTTTATGGGTTATTTTTCTAGGTTTAATTTTTTTCAGTGAACACTTTATTCTCAAGGTTCAAAACATCATAACACGTAAAAGGGTACACAGTGACAAGGATCTCTCCCATTTCTGTTTCCCAGCCACCCTGTTCCCCAGCCCCACAGAAGACCACCATTACTGGTATCTTGGGGGGCGGATATTTTGTGAATTATAAACAATTTTTATTTTCTTTATTCCATTTACTCCTCCTACCTTTGTAAAGTAGTAGGAGAAAAGATGTCACTCTGGTGCTAGAAATCAGGAAGGCAGAACTGGGAAAGATGACGAGATTAGGCACAGCCTGGACTGGGCCCCCCAATCTGCCAGGCCGCAGCCCCACCCTGCCAGGCTCTCTGTCCACTGAGGAGCTCACCATGCAGCTCAGTGAAAGGGGACGGAGCACAGATCCCACACTAGAGCAAGCGCTCACCTTTCCCGCGGAGACATCAGTTCAAAAGCCTGGATTGTTCTCCCCAGATTCTTTTGTTTTGTTTTGTTTTGTTTTAATCTTACCATGGAGTACTCCTGATTTCCTCAGTGGGATGTGACAAAGCCAAGGCCTGAATTTGCACCATGAATTTGCACTTTCGCTCCCCTCCTGCCTGCCTTATTGCATCGGGGCGCACTTCTGGTGCCTGTGCAGCCGGACTGCCTCTTGTGCCTTTTCTCTGTGTGCCCAGTGTCTGCCTCCAGGGCCTACAGGACAGAGGCTGTCTGTGTCTGCATCTCTTTTGCTACCCTGCCAGGAAGCCTCTGCTGATGTCCTTTGATGTCCCCCAAATGCTCAATGGAGAAAGATCACCTGGGCTTTCGTGGTCTTCGGCCCACCTGAGCCTTACAATAATCTCATGAGACAGGCACGAGAAACTGAGGCTCAGAGAGGCCAAGTGACCTGCCCCAGGCCCCACAGTATGTAAGTGGCCCCTGGGACTAAGCCAAGGGTTTGCACGTGCTTGGTCTCTCGTACCATGCCATCTCTATGGAATGGCTGCGTCCTTCGCTTCTGCCTTTTGTGAACAGGTAGGATTACAGAGGTCAAGGTCATGGACTTGGAGATCAGCAGCCTGGCATCAAGACCTGGTTTTGGCACTTGCCAGCTCTATAATTTTGAGCATGGTCCAATCTCTCTGAAGTCTGGCCAGCTGAAGAGTGGAGATGATGATGAGATTTGACTCATAAGGCCCTTGTGAGGTCACAGCATGCAATGAGAAAATGAGACAATGAACACAGCACACTCAACAAGGGCTGAGTGGATGGAAGTGAGCAGTAAAAGCTGTCTGCTAGGATTTTTAAAGCTACCTTGCCTACTAAAAACACTTACTTATTAGATCCAGTTCTTCTCCTTTGCTCCTGGTGCACAGAGGCCTGGACTCCCCGATCTTTGAGTTTGGGCAGAACTTTGCACGGAACAGTTGACATGTGAGCTGGGCCTCGAAGGGTGACTAGTTAGATAAACAAGGTGGGGGCGGCCAAGACCAGCAGGAGCGAAGAACGGCAGGTGTGACAGTACCTGGGGTTTTCCCAAAAAGAATGACTTGTTCCATATGGTTGGACCTCACAGGTGGCCTGAGGAGGCGTGGGGAGAGATGAGCCCAGAGAGATAAGGAGAGTCTAGACTCTTCCAGAAAGATAGTTAAATGGGTTAAATGGGATTGGCTTGTGTCTGGGGTCGAGGGTTCCCTAATGACGATCAAACCAGGCCCGTAAGTCTGAGGCTATCTTATGTAGGATAGAAACAGGCCGGGCGCAGTGGCTCATGTCTGTAATCCTAGCACTCTGGGAGGCCGAGGCGGGAGGATCGCTCAAGGTCAGGAGTTTGAAACTAGCCTGAGCAAGAGCAAGACCCTGTCTCTACTATAAATAGAAAGAAATTAATTGGCCAACTAAAAATATATAGAAAAAATAAGCCAGGCATGGTGGCGCATGCCTGTAGTCCCAGCTACTCGGGAGGCAGAGGCAGGAGGATTGCTTGAGCCCAGGAGTTTGAGGTTGCTGTGAGCTAGGCTGACGCCACGGCACTCACTCTAGCCTGGACAACAGAGTGAGACTCTGTCTCAAAAAAAACAAAAAAGAAGGAGAGGAGTATGAGTTGAAGAAGGAGATGTCACGATGGAAACAGAGGCCTCGGTGATGCGGCCACAAGCCAAGGAATGTGGGTGACCTCTGCAGCTGGAGAAGGCAACAAAAACAGATTCTCCTTTAATGTCTCCAGAAGGGAACGCAGCCCTGGGCACCTTGATTTTAGCCCAGGGGGAGCCACATGGGACTCTTGACCTTAAGAACTGTAAAATAATAAATTTGCCTTGGCTTAAGCCACTAAGTTTGTGGTGAGTTGTTGCAGCGGAAATGAGAAACTAGTATAATGCCCTGACTTGCTGCCCCGGGGCCTGGGCACCTTTCCACCCGCCCCTGAGTCTCACTATTTTTTCTCTGGACAGCTGCCCTGGGGCGACTCTTGAGCCTCGCAGACCGTCCCTCACCTCCTCCGCTCCAGCTCCTTGGTGGTGTGCGACGCCCACGTGGCCACAGCCATGCTTTGCCGCCGCTGCGGTGTCCTGAGAGCGCCCACCCCCATCCCAAGGGGCCGTCTGGCAGGACGCAGGGACCATCCGATGCTCAAGTCTCCAAAGCGGTGCTCCGCCCTGCCATCCTCATCACTTCCAACCCCACCGCTGTCCGTGAAGAGCCGAGGGAAGGGTCTTCGTGTTTCACTTGGCACCTGGGCTCAGGGAGTGTGGCTAGTCTCCCTGTACAGGACCTGCAGCTCCTGCCTGCAGTCTATCCCCTCAGGGTGCAGTCTCGGGGAAGGACTGGGATCTGTCGTCCTGTCCCCTGACCCTGGCCTTCCATCCCATTCCTGGCTCCCCAGCTCCTGGCTCTGCATGCAGCTGCCTTGCTCCATTTTGCCAAATCCCCTGCCCTAGACGAGCTTCCGCAGACGCGCCCACTCACCACCAGACGTGCTCAGGCGCATCTTGTCCCCCAGAAGGCCTCAGGGACTCCCCTCCAGCAGCACAGAAGAGCTCCAGAGTGCTACTCCCCACCCAGTTCCCTAACGCGTGTTTCTGGACTCTTGAGTTCCCCCACAGTGGACCCGTTCACGACAGCAGCTTTCAGGACCTCGACTTACCAGCAGGAAAGCCACTAAAATGCTGGTCTTAGGGGAAAAAAAAAATAGATCCCATCATCCCGAATGCCCTTGTATGGCCACCAGAGCCCTCCACCTGCAGCCGGGCGCAGTGAGCAGAGGGACGGCCTCATAGTGGCCACGTTTGTGCCCTCCAAGACTTGTGTTCCAAGGCAGCCTCTTCTGGAGTGAGAAGAGGGTGTAGCAGGAACTGAATCCCAGCCCCCTCCCCCGTTCAACTCTCATCCCTGATGGACGGCAGCAACAGGCAAGGGTGACCCGAGGCCCTGTCCCAGCCCCAGGGCTGGCTCAGCCTCTCTGGCAGGCCCCAGGTGGCTGCCTTGGGCTGACAGAGCAGTCAGGAGAGAGGGGAGGGGTGTCCTGCAGGCCGGGTCAGGGGCCCGCCAATCAGACCCTGTCTCCGCAGCTGAGTCTCTTGTGTGAGCTCATTTGCATAATTTGGTTCAATATTTACTGAGCCAACCTCATTTTCTGGGCTGTCTCCGTGGCCGACAGCTGGGAAGGCTGCAATTACAGCATTACTGTGCTCGCAGGGAAGCCACTGGGAGCCCGCACGGAGAGGCAGCTTCCAAACAAACCCAGCCCTAGGGGAGCCCGCCTGGGTCTGCCCCAGATCTCTGCAGCTGGAAGTCGGCCTAGGCCACGACTGCAAGCCAGCTACACCCAGCCACAGCCAACAACATCAACAACCGCAGCAGTAAGAATAACGGTAACTTGTTATTAAGTTAGTAACAGCTGACTTCTGTTGGTTGCTTGTTTGCAGCAGACCCTGGGCTAAGTGTTCTACGTGGAATTTCTCACTTCATCTTCACAGCAGCTACGGGAGGAAGTGCATCGATCAGGAATGCTTCATGCAACTGTTTTAGAAAAAAATGAGACTTTGTTAGCCCAGGAAGAGCATTAGCTTGAGGCACAGCTAGATTCAGGATGTGAATGACATCATCGAGCCTCAGTTATTCTCCTGCTAACTGCTGACTTCGTTCCCAAGCTCTGCACACATGCTCCCAGCTGCGGCAGCTCCAGCCCTACACTCCATCGGTTCTAGGGGTGGGGAGTCCGAGGCCACGTGCCAGAGTCCTGAGATCCACCGGATCCAACAGACTCATTTCACTCCCAGGACATGATGATTGGCGTGGCTGAGCTCGGGTCCTGTGTCCCTCCTTCCCTGGGCTTCAGACACCAAGAGCAGGGAAGGGCAGATTCCCAAATAAAAATCAGGAATTGCCTTTGGATGAAATGGGGGCAAATGAATGTGCCATATAGTAGGGACTTTTATTATCTGCCTTATTCTGATGGGAAAACAGACCTAGAGCAAGTGGCTCTGAGTCCACCCAGACACAAAGTGCTGAAGCTGGTGCTTCAACCCAGATCTGTGTGACTACAAAGTGTTCATTCTATTTTCTTAGGGCACTGACTTAACGCCCTCCAATCCCCCCCAAAACAGGAAGGAAGGTAATTTCAGTCTCCCCAGTTGGTGGAGCAGGGACAGCTATACAGAGTCCTGCTCTGAATTCAGTGCTCTACTGTTGCTGTCTTGAAATTAGTGATAATTTTTTCTTTTTTTTTGAGACAGAGTCTCACTCTGTTGCCCAGGCTAGAGTGCCGTGGTGTCAGCCTAGCTCACAGCAACCTCCAACTCCTGGGCTCAAGCAATCCTCCTGCCTCAGCCTCTCGAGTAGCTGGGACTACAGGTATGTGCCACCATGCCCGGCTAATTTTTTCTATATATTTTTAATTGGCCAATTAATTTCTTTCTATTTATAGTAGAGACGGGGTCTTGCTCTTGCTCAGGCTAGTTTCAAACTCCTGACCTTGAGCAATCCGCCGCCTTGGCCTCCCAGAGTGCTAGGATTACGGTCAAGAGCCACTGCGCCCAGCCATTAGTTATAATTTTTGAACAAGGGATCTTGTACTTTCATTTTGCCCTGGGCCCTGTACTTTATATAGCTGTTCTTGGGCGTCAATTTAGACAGAATTCTGCTGTTCCTAAGTAGCCCCAGTCCCTGGGGTGTTGGAATTCTGGGATTCCTTGTAGATTCCAGGCAATAGCGCTTCCTCTCCTCTCCCTACAACCCCTACTGGGCTGGCCCCACGCCTTGTTTTCTCTGCTGAACTTTTCAGATCTGTAGTCGAGATCCTGGTTCAGAACTGAGACCTTTTAGTAGATCTCCAGGATCCAATTCCTGCCCCTTCCTCTGAGGGTTGGATTCTCCCTGCCAGGGACTTGAGGCTGTCTAAAATGAGTAGAGCCAAACCTTAGGGAAATTTCCCACCTTCCCAGGACTCCTCCTGGCTACTGCTGCAGGCCAGTAACAACAGTGACCCCAAGCTCTACTGCCTGTCTCTGTCTGCCCTCAACTCCATCCCAAGGATTTCTGGAAGTCTCCAAAGGAGTTCCTTGCATGTGCCACATATAACCCCAGCCATAGTCACTGCATGACACCCACCATATGCCACCCCTGGCCACAGGGAGGGAGTCTCCCAAGGGAGCCTGTGTTCTGTTGAGGCCGATGCTGCCTCTCTCAAGAATACTGAGACCTTCGCCAAGAGCACTGCCTTGCACAGTTTTCCAGGGGCCAGCAAAGAGTCATGTTCTGTCCAGGGACAGAAGGAAGAGCCTCTCTCCAGTGATGTCAGGAGGTCCCCATGCAGCCATGCTAGGGCAAGAATCCCAGGAAGTCTCTGCTAAACACACTCCTTTCATCTTCCATGAGCAACTCTTGAATATCCAACTACGTCCAAACGTGCAACAGTTTGACGTCAGAGCACTGCCCAAATCTCTGATCTAGAAATTGATGCTCTCACTTGTTCCCTTATGCATTTATTCAACAAACATGTAATGGTGGTTTATCTGTTCTAGGCCCTGGGCTAGGTCTCAGAGATTAATAACTGTCTTAGGTCGAGCTGCCATAACAAAATACCATAGCTGGGATTGCTAAACAACTGACATTTATTTCTTACAGTTCTGGAAGCTGGAAGTCCAAGATCAAGGTGCTGGCCAGTTGGGCTCCTAGTGAGGTCCCTCTTCCCAGATTGCAGATGATGCCCACCTGCTTGCCGTGTCCTCTCCTGGGTAGGGGGACACAGAGAGAGAAGTGCTCATGTGTTCTGTCTCTTCCTCTTCTTTCTTTTCTTTTCTTTTCTTTTTTTTTTTTTTGAGACACAGTCTCACTTTGTTGCCCAGGCTAGAGTGAGTGCCATGGCATCAGCCTAGCTCACAGCAACCTCAAACTCCTGGGCTCAAGCGATCCTACTGCCTCAGCCTCCCAAGTGGCTGGGACTACAGGCATGTGCCACCATGCCTGGCTAATTTTTTCTATATATATTGGTTGGCCAATTAATTTATTTCTATTTATAGTAGAGATGGGGTCTCGCTCTCGCTCAGGCTGGTTTCCAACTTCTGACCTCGAGCAATCTGCCCGCCTTGGCCTCCCAGAGTGCTAGGATTACAGACATGAGCCACCATGCCCAGCCCCTCTTCTTTCTTATAAGGACACTAATCCCATCATGGGGGGGGGTCTCACCCTCATGACTTCATCGAAACCTAATTACTTCCCAAATGTTCCACCTCCAAATACCATAACATTAGGGGTTGAGGCCTCAACATATAAATGTGGGGAGGACCCCACCGCCCCACCAGTGAGGTTGTGTTTTCCCAGTGCAGTCCCAGGAGAGGAAGTCCCTCTCCCTTTTGGAAACTCATTTCTGTTTCCCATTTCCGAAGTTCCTGTTTCCCAGTTTCCCATTTCCGAAAGGAGAAGTTTGTTTGCGGCAAACTGCCCACCTGGTGGCCACAGACAGAGGGTGAAGAGAGGCTGCCGTGCAGAGGAGGAAGACGGGGTACAATCTCTCCCACAACACTCGGGTGGCGGGACTGCAGCATGGGGCTGAGTGGCCTTAATCTAGGATCAGACTCGGAGGAGGGAGGGCGGTGTCTGTGGGCTGGGCCTCCTGGGATCTGTTTACCTGGGTGACTCAGAAGTCTCCTGGGAAAAGATGAAATTCTTCCTGAGGAAAGAGAAAATGGGGAAACATGCTTCTTCCAAAGATTGGAGGGTCTTGGCAGGAAGTGAGGAGCAGTTCTGAGCGCAGTTCAGCAGCTGTCACCGAATTCACTGTCCTTTCCTCCCCACTGACTTCAAACCTAGTGCTGTGGCTTGAATTATGTCCTCCAAAAGGTGTCGAAGTCCTGATCCTTAGTACCTGTGAATGTGACCTTCTTCGGAAATGGGATCTTTGCAGATAAGCAAAATGAGGTCATTAGGGTGGGCCTGAGCTAATATAATTGTATCCTTATAAAAAAGGAAAATTTGGGCACGAGGAAACCCATGCAGGGTGAAAGCCATGTTAAGAGAAAGGCAGAGATCAGAGTGAAGCATCGATAAGCCAGGAAATGCCAGACATGGCCAGGAAACCTCCAGAAACTAGATGAGATGTGGTACAGACCCTCCCTCACAGTCCCGGAAGGAACTCGCCCTGCAGATACCTCAATCTCAGACTTGTGGCCTCCAAGACTGGGAGATGATAAATTTCTACTGTTTAAGCCACCCACTCTGTGGTACTTTGTCACAGCGGCCCTAGGAAGCACATACCTCTAGGTTCCAGGGAGGAACACATGCAGTTAAAGTCCACAACTGAAGGAGCCACCCTTCTACAACTTCTGTGGCCCTTGGGAGCTCGAGGCATCAGCCACAGGGACGTGGGCTCCAGTGATTTGCGGGCGCCCTTCTCGTGGACATCCCTGCCATGGCACTGGGCAGGAATGTCCTGGAAAGAGACCCTAACAGACACTAGCACTGCAGCCCAGCTGAGTTTGGTTTTGCTGTCAGCAAAAGAAGACAGGAGGCCAGAGAGCCGGTGGTGGGTGCCATTCTTCCTGATGGGAGAAGGGAAGAGCTGAGGCCCTGTCATCAGGAGAAACCTGCCCACTAGGTCAGGCTTGTGCTCCTGGCTCTTCCAAAACAGGGAAGACCTGCCTTCCCAGCCCGTCTCCTGCTGACTCACCCCTGCCCTCCCTCTTCCAGCACACGCCTCCACAGTCCCGTCCTGCCTCTGCTTCTCTGCTGACCGTGGAGCCTGTGCCTCGACTCACGTGCACTTCTGTCCTCCAAATGCCTCTCCAAGAAGTTTCCTACCTGTTCCTGCTGCACCTGGGCCAAGCAGCTCCTTCCCCGGCCCCCTGGTAGAAGTAGTAGCCCCTCTCTCAGAATTCCCTCACCCCTTCTTCCTTGGCTGCGTTCCCCTGAGTGTTCTATAGCATCAGATATTCCTTCTAGAGCAGGGGTCCTCAAACTTTTTAAACAGGGGGCCAGTTCACTGTCCCTCAGACCGTTGCCGGACTATAGTTTAAAAAAAACTATGAACAAATTCCTATGCACACTGCACATATCTTATTTTGAAGTAAAAAAAACAAACAGGTAAAAACACCTGCATGTGGCCTGTGGGCCGTAGTTTGAGGACGCCTGTTCTAGAGTATTAAGTAACTCTGGTATTGTAATTACTTAGTCCTTACCTCCTTTTCTTTCCTGTCTTTTTTTTTTTTTTTGAGACAGAGTCTCACTCTGTTGCTTGGGCTAGAGTGCTGTGGCATCAGCCTAGCTCAAACTCCTGGGGCCAGACGATCCTCCTGCCTCAGCCTCCCAAGTAGCTGGGACTACAGGCATGTGCCACCATGCCCAGCTAATATATATATAGTTATCCAGCTAATTTCTTTCTATTTTTTAGTAGAGACAGGGTCTAGCTCTTGCTCAGGCTGGTCTCTAACTCCTGAGCTCAAACCATTCTCCCACCTCGGCTTCCCAGAGTGCTAGGATTACAGGTGTGAGCCACCCCACCTGGCTCTTTCCTGCCTCTTGAATGGGCCAAGTTCATCCCCAGCTCAGCCCCTCTCTGCTGGCTGCTCTTCTTGTTTTCCATAGATCTTCACGGAGCTGCTGCCTTCTCATCTTCTGGATCTTAACTCAAAGGTCACTTTTCAGAGAAGACCCCTCTTCCCTGATCGTCCTAGCTAAAGGTGCTCCCCAGCCACGCTATTTTGTGGTCTTCAAAACACTTATCATTGTCTGAGATTAGCTTAGTTATTTGTGGTCTCAGTCAGGTGCCAGCAGGAAAATAAAGCCCACTCCAGGTAATTCAACAGGAAGAACTCAATATAGGGAATTAGGAGCAAGGTCCACTCCAACTGCAGGAAACCACCCTATCCTGAAGGCGGGAGGAGCAAAAGAGGAGGCAAGGAAATGGGGCCACCCAGGGAAGCTAGAATCACTGGGCCTGGTGATGAAGGCTGGACCAGGAAGTGGGGCTATGGAGCAGAAGCTAGAACCATGAAGGAGTGGAGAAGGTACAGACACGGCCCCTGCCTGAGACTTCACCTAAAGTGAGAGAAAGAGAGAGAGAGAGAAGAGAGGAGGAAGAGGAGGAATGCCCTGACTTCTTCCCTCTTTCCAGTGCTTCCCCTGTACAAACTTAGGATGGGTTGGCCAGGGAGCCTGGGAAAGGTAGTTGGCAAGGGAGGCTGCCTCTGTGATACCAAGAAGAAAAAGGGAAGGGTAGGAAAAGAGCTGGGTGCAGACAAGTAAACGACTGGCACATTTGTTCACGTGTTCTTTGTATCTCCCACTTATTTACCGCAGGAATCTATTGTGTTTATTCCCCAGCACCTGGAAATGTCTGAACATGGGAGGCTTTAATGGATATGAAGGCTGATTGATGTTAAGGCTGACTGATTGAGGCTGATTCCTGCTTCCTGAGAGATGGAATGTATTTCAGCCTTACTATAGACATTCATTAAGTGTAGTTAAAAATACCCACCCACAGTTTGGTTGTGATGAGTGAATGAGAAACTCTAAGTACACATGCCTAAAATTATAGGCAGCACATAATAAAGGTTCTATCAAGCATTGTAGACTTCATGAGCTCACCCATTTTCAGTTGTATTAATACTTGGCCATCGTCATCAGACCCAGCCAGACAATGGGTCCCTATGGTCTATTCGTGTCTCCTGATACATTAAATTACAGGCATGTGCCACATAATGATGATTCAATTAAAGATAGGCCACCTATACAATAGCGGTCCCACAAGATTGTAACAGAGCTGGAAAATTCCTATTGCCTAGTGACCTCCTAGCTGTTGTAATGTAGTGCGATCCATTACCTTTTCTATATTTAGATACACAAATACTTGCCATTGTGTCACAATTGCCTACGGTATTCAGTAACATGCTGCACAGGTTTGTACCTAGGAGCAATATGCTCTAACATATGGTCTAGGTGTGCAGTAAACTATACCATCTAGGTTTCTGTCAGTACACTCTATGATGTTTGCATAATGACAACATCACCTCATGACAAATTTCTCAGAATGTATCCCCTCATTAAGTGACACATGGTTGTGGTTTTAAAAAAATTAGGACTTTAACATTTTAAAGCATGCTTCCCCATTTACAATATATATCCTTGCAATAATGATCTCATTCGATTCTCTCTAAACATCCATGTGAATTAGGTAATAATAACTATTAGTTATGGAGAGCTCCTCCATGCCAGGTACTGTGCTAAATGCTTTGCATCTATTAAATCTCATCTTCTCGCGAGCTCTATAAAGTGGATGTCACAGATGGGGAAACTGAGGCACAGAGAGGCTAAGTAACATGCCAAAGGTCTCACAACTGGAACATGGGCGAGCTGGGATTTGACTTAAACCATCTAACCGCTAAGTAAGATGCTGTTCTAGTTGGTTCTGGGCGAAAATTGGACCGGAAATGATGCAAAGGTCTCGCAGGTACTAAGTGGCAAACCTATATCTTTCCCACATCAGCCGGCAGAGCTCGGCGTCTCTATACTGTTTCAAAGCATGAAAGTAGTGTGCTGTGGCGGCTCCACGGGGCTCAGTGGGCAGTTGCCCCAGCGGCCGGGGACCCCAGCAGACACAGCAGACACAGCAGGCACGTGGGAGGTCTGTAAGGCAGCCAGGTGGCGTGGGGGCGGGGACAGGGCTCCTCCTACTTAACTGCTCTTTGCCCCGAGACAAACCCGCACACCAGCGAGCATGCAAAGAGAGGCCATGGGCAGCAGCCCTGGAGAGCAGAGCCAGCCTACAGCAGCTCTGGGTGTCCTCACACCGCACCCACCCCCGTGCACACAGCGGAGGACCGGGAAATGCCCGCCGGGCCAAACACACACCAGCGCGCTGCTGAGTCGGGCCTGTGGGAGTTTTTTTCCACACGCCGGCACAGAGGCGACCCTCACAGCCGAACAGTGGCCCAATCAGTCTGCAGGCCGCCTTCGGGGCTGCCCACACGCACCTGGGCAGCCAGCGGCGCCCGAAGGGTTGATGGCCCCCAAACCTTTGTGGGAACAGCGGGCAGGTCAGAAGTTTACCCCTGAGAGCCAACAGCTCTGGGACGCTACATGCAATCCAGGTGGCGTCGCGGACTTGGTTTTGGAACAGTAAAAGGACATC
>VSMD01111553.1:0-52543 GCA_008750895.1 Mirza zaza | reverse complement strand
GTAATCCTAGCTCTCTGGGAGGCCGAGGTGGGCAGATCATTTGAGCTCAGGAGTTCGAGACCAGCCTGAGCAAGAGCGAGACCCCATCTCTATTATAAATAGAAAGAAATTAATTGGCCAACTAATATATATAGAAAAAATTAGCCGGGCATGGTGGCACATGCCCGTACTCCCAGCTACTTGGGAGGCTGAGGCAGCAGGATTGCTTGAGCCCAGGAGTTTGAGGTTGCTGTGAGCTAGGCTGACGCCATGGCACTCACTCTAGCCTGGGCAATAAAGTGAGACTCTGTCTCAAAAAAAAAAAAAAAAAAAAAAAGAAGTCATTGACTACTGATTTACGAACCATATGCTAAATTGTACCTAGAGCAAGTGGCCCGAGGGGTTAGGAAGTAGGAATAGTGGGGCCCCGACTGGCCACTTTTTCAAAAAGTTTAGCAATAAAGGACAAATAGGATTTGTCTTCCTCTAAAATAGAATTACACACAGAACACTTAATGATCACTGTTCATTTCAGATAGCAGTCACTAAGGGGGGCAATGTGTGTATGTGTGCATGTGTGTGTGTGTATAGGGGGGTGTACACTATACAGCAGTGTTTTCTAAGTTCAGCTCTGCATTAAAATCACTGGAGAAGCCAATTACACTAAGCCCCCCAAACCAGATTTTCTGAATGAGAATATTTAAGGGTGTGCCCCAAGCATCTACAGATTAAAAACTGCTCACAGATGGACTTAAGGGTTTGAGGATATCCAGGGACCCTCAGAAAATAGTTGATATCTTCATGGGTGTAGGACTAAAATGGAATGAAGTTGTTAGAATGGAAAAGTGCAAAATGAAAACTACAGTAAGAATTCAAGATGTAAAGAAGTAAAAATAGAAGACAAATATCACCAATTGAAGACCAACATTTTAGCCATAACTTTACATAGATTTTCCCTTCCTTCCTTCTTTCCTTCCTTCCTTCCTTCCTTCCTTTTCCTTCCTTCCTTCTTTCCTTCCTTCCTTCCTTCCTTCCTTCCTTCCTTCCTTCCTTTTTTCCTTCCTTCCTTTTCTTTCTTTTTTCTTTCTTTCCTTTCTTCCTGCCTCAGCAAGCAACGTGGACAATTTTATGGAAATCTATCATCAGAATTCCAAGCCATCTTCTTTTTCCTTTTTTTAAAACAGGGCTGGGGGAGGAGAGTAACAAGAATGTGGTTTGTGAGGCAAGCTAAACCTCAGGAATTATTTCAAACCAAACACTTTTTCTAACTATTTGAAGTCTGGAAGTCTGGATGTTGGGGGCAGGGGAGTGAGCAGAACTTTGCGGGGCCATTTGTCATTTCCTGGGAGGCACCCTGGACTTAACCCTTAAGAGAAGCACATCTGAATACACTTCTGGGCTTTGACCAAGAGCGGGTCCAATGCTACACTTTTTCTTTATATTTTTTTTCAGACTGGCGTTTTCTTTCTCGACTCCTCAATGGAAAAGAGTCATTTTCTTTGAGAGAGAAGCAAATAGCAGCGCCCTTTGGGTATCCATGACACCAACACTGTCTAACGCCTTTCCACACTTTCTTGTGATAATTGAAAACACAGAAACAAACAGTGTCACATTCTATTAATCATATTTACTGATGAATAAATTCATAGTGTTATGTTGTGTATATGTTTTCCACAAGAAAATCTGTATCAAAACCGAGTGTCTGGCTTTTCTTTAGAAACTAGTGTGCCAGGAAAGGGTTACAAAAGCCTGTCTCTTCTTGATGTATAACAGCTGGTAAGAAAGCACACGTCTCCCTCCCACTCAGCTCAGAGTTGCACTAAGTAACTCACCGCTGGTACCATCCCCCACTGCCTTTCTCCACGTAGTAAAATTCCTTGCAAAGTTGAAATCCAGCAGTAAGCAAGGGAAGCAGCTTTGGTTCTTTAGCTTTGGAAGAACTAAGAAAGAGATTTTCTTAGTTAAAAAGGAGGTTTTAAATACAACAACTCATATGCAATCTCCAAGATCCATGGTTAAGTGTTGTTCCTGAAAAGGAGTTGTTGGGATAAGAAGCAGTCTTGCCCTTACTGAGAGAGAGCCTGAGCTAGAATTGGAAGTCCCCAAACCAAAAATCACAATCAGGTCTGAAAGCTGGGCCTCTTCAATTATGTGAACAACACTTGGCAGCTTTTTGCTGTATGCAACTTACAGTAGATAACAACTTCCATTGTCCCTCTAATCAGTGTCTTACAGAACTAAGCTTGCTTGCTACAAATAAACAGGGACACGAAGATAAAGTGTCCACAAAACGGCACACCCTTGGGTCAGCATAATAACCACTTAGGTCGTGGAGAAATCCACATGATTCATGAGGTCCTTAACTAAACACATTAAGGAACTATATATTACATTTTCCCCAAGTCAGAATAAGCGCTTTAAATAGCAATCTGGAAGGCGAGGTTGAAACGTTTTGATCTCGGAATGGGGTCTCTCTCTCTCTCTCTCAAAGATAAAGTGTCAGTGTGTAACCCTCACCTTTTGAGTAAAAATTAATCCCCAAGGAAATCAAAACCACTCATTTAAATCCAAGGATAGCCTAGGTGGACCCAATACACTTAAATGCTCATGTGAAAGCCACAAAACTGACTTAAAAGGAGGAGTTGAGGGGAGAGAGAGAGAGAGAGAGAGAGCAAGCACAAAAGTTCTATAACTGCATATATTCTGCTACAGAGAGGGATGGCTGGTTTCTCTGTTGGAGGCTGAGGGCAGATTCCTGTGTGAGGGCTCCTCTCACCCTCACAGAGAGACATTGAGCCACGCTGGCTTCTCTCTGGAAGGGAGGGCGGTGGAGCCTCAGCCAGGCTCAGCTCCAACTGGTCAGCTATGTGGCACTGCTGCTATTGTTGAACAAAATTCTTTCCTCATGACACATCCCTCTTCTCAAGTTAATAGAAAGTACAGTTCTTGGGATTTTTCTCCTCATAAACTTGAAGGAAATCAGAAATAAGTAGCTTATTCGCTCCTCATTTTACAAGGGACTATTTGCTGAATCTGTAGCTGGAAGCTGCTTTATGCAAAATAAATTCTAAGAACACAGGGAAAAACCAGAAGCTTGATCAGCCCTATGGGATGGCTATTCAAGTAGGCTCCATCATTTACCAATGGAGACAAAGTCTGTTAAGGTTGATTGGCTGTTTTTAATGGATTCTGATTGTGTGGTGCTTTGCTTTAAATTAGTGAATTTAATGATCAGTCTAATATTGTTCCCATCGTATAGGTTAAGGGCAACTTCTGGAGCTGGGACATTAATCTTTTTGGCAAATTATTAAAATCTTGGCAAGAACAGAAATGAGAGAGGGGGATAAGATTCCCTTTGAGTATCATCTTTTTTCATCAACAATTTGGGGGTGATATTTTCTCAGCCTACTTACATAGAATGATGAACTGAGGGATTATTTGTGAATTTACCAATTATTCTTGCAAATAAAATGGAAAGGTTTTGCAAATTATAAATCAGTGATCCTCAACTGGGGTGAGGATAGAGGAATAGGAGTGGTAAATGCCTAGGTTTTTAACTTAAGACTGCAGTCAGATTGGAGGACACCAATTCATTATATTTTCCCTTAGGTTTTGGGTTCTGAGGCTTCTAAATCCTGGTTAATATGGCCCTAAATAAGATAGAATTTGCATGATCAATTGCCATTGAGGTGGCACTCTTATGTTTCTAGAAATTCTGGGATTGGCTTAGTAATCTGTGTTTTAACAAGAATCACCTCCAGGTGACTGTGCTGCCCCGTCAAGTTTAATACCACCGATCTAGTCTAATCCTGTTGACAACTTGGTCATATCACCTGCTCCAGCAATTGCAATCACTGCTGTCTCTCAGCCTCTATTTCTCCCTCTTTCTAATCCCTCCTTTGGATGGTTACTATTACATATTTCTCAAGCACCACATTATCATGTCATTCCTTCTCTCAGAATGTCTCAGAGGCTCCTGATTATCTACCACACACGTTTCTATAGATATTATAGCTATTAATTAAAGGGGTCCTCATTATGAAGTCCAGCCACAAAGAAAAACATTCTGAGGCAGAAAGTAGGTTGGGTAAGCATGGACAAATCAAATTATAAATTCTATTTGTCAAATTGGCCTGTGTATATTTAGGAAAGACATGCCTATAGGCAGCTTTGGGGAGCAGAGGTTGTGAGGAGAGAAGGAATGTCATGAAAAGAAAACATGCAAACTAGGGTATGTCTTTAGGAGCAGGAAGTCTATGATCCGAGGCACTGCTTTTTGATATTTGACATAGTCAGACATTTTTCCCTTCTTTGTCAGAACTATCTCAATGGCGCGTGTCACTTTGCTAGGGCTGCCACAACAAAGTATGACAAACTGGATGGCTTAAGCAACAGAAATGTATTGCCTTGCAGCTGTGGAGTTTGGAAGCCTCAGATCAAGGTGTTGGCAGGATTGGCTCCTTCTGAGCACTGTGAAAAAGGAGTTCTTCCGGGTGTCTCTCCTTGGCTTGTAAATGACGGTTGTCTTCTCTCTGCATCTCCACATTGTCTTCCCTCTCTGCCTATCTCTGTGTCTAAATTCGCCTTTTTGTAAAGACCAGAGTTATATTGGGTCATCTGCCCATCCTAATGACCTCATTTTAAATTAATGGCCCCTTTAAAAACTTCTATCTCCAAATCAGTTCCCATTCTGAGGTACTATAGGTTAGGATTCAGCACATGTATTTTGGGTGGACACAACCCAAGCCCTAACATGGAGTTGCCCCTTTTACCACTGTCTCCTGTATGCTTGGGGGATCCCTAAAGGACTAGTGTGTGGTAGAGTGGGGAGTGGGACAGGTGTCATCCAGAACAAGTTTTTTTTTTTTTTTAAAGTTTTCTGCCTGGGAAGCAGCTCTGGGGTTAACTCTCATTCTGGAAATGCAGAATGTCCACACTGGTAGTTCCTTTAGAGAACTTCTGGTCTGATCTCATCGTTTTGACAGAAGAGCCTGCTGAGGGAAGAAGTTTGGCCACAATCACAAATCCTGATAGGATTTGATCAGGCTTTTATTTCAAGTCTAGTGCATAGGAGTAAACTGTACCCCTAAGAGGTGAAGAGACTGACCCAAAGGCCCAGCAGAGCTTGGGACCACCAGACTCAATTCTTCTTCCAGAACCCTGTGCCTTTTGTGGCTAGTGTATCCTGCTGAGGTGCCAGATGTACTTCTGAGCACTACACGCCTTTATCCTTTTGTGCTTAACTTTCCGAAGTAATCTTGCCACCTTGGACAACTTTATTTATTGTTCACTGTTGGAGGTTTCAGCTTTTTGCCATCAAAATGTATTTCTACCATATTTTTACTGTACTTTTGACTTTATAATATTTCTCTTAACTTGTCGTTGGTTAGAACTCTTGTCATAATCAGTGTAAGCAGAAAAAAAAAAAAAAAAGATTGACCTGATAAACCATTTCTAGTCAAAAGGCATCCATTTCCTGCAAACTATCAGAGAAAAAGAAAATAGATTCAGGTAGCTTTTTATCTTTTAATACACATAGCTGCAGAAAAAGAAAGCACTGCTGATCCGTGTCTGTGTTTGAAAAAAGTAGCATAAAGCTTCATTAATTAAGATTTAATTGTAAGTGTTTAATTATATGAATATACTGAATAATATAAGGAAGATCATAAGGGGACAGGTTAATTAGAGGAAAAGTTTTTCCAAGCATACAAGAAGCAAGCAGGTGAGGAAATAACCCTCTCTTGTTAGCCATTCTCTTCCTAGCATCTAGCATCCTGCCTGGCAAATAATACCTGCTCAATAAGTGTGTGTTGAAAGAATGAATAAATGAATAAAAAATATACTTACAATATAAGCAGACATTGGCAATACTTGGGCTGCTGCCTAGATATGCTATTCTAATTGCAAATCTTGCTTCGTTATTTATTAAATTTGAATCTCAACGAAGCAGTTCTCAGTCTAGTTTTAATTACCATAGGTTCTTTAAAGCAATAAGCCTGAATTTCATTAAAAGAATTACATTACCCAAACTTCATTAATTCATAGTCTTCTTTTCCTTTATTCAGAATGGCACAGTGAGGTCTAATTTCATTGAAATGACCCAGAAGGAAGTAAGTAATACCAAATAGGAGACAAGAAAACTGATTAAAGGAAAGACTCCAATGTTTAGCAGAATCCCTATCTTCCTTTATGAAAGTCAACCTTACCTGAGAGAGAGAGAAGAAACAAAACATATTTTTAGAGAATATAGATGAATGTGGCTGTCTTTGGGGTACCTGGGAAATTGTTAGGAAGTATAGAAAATCATCACAGCTTTAAAGATAAGAATGATAAATATCTCCCCTGATACAGCAAACACCATCACCCTCCCAGAAGAAGTAACCTTTCAATCCAGCTTGTTGAATAAATCCTATCAAAATAGTACAATATTTCTTACTCAATTTTGCTTGACTCCAGAAGGGAAATATAAATGCCTAAAATGTTGTTGTCTCTGAAATCTTGTTCAAATTCTTTATTTTAGACTTCGGTGTCTTTTATGTTTATGATTGAGCTAGATGGGTGTAGATAAGTCTTCTTGCTTAATATTACTGCTTACAGAGCAAAATTGACATTCTGAGACAAATTGATTTGTCCATCTTAAATGGTTAATTAAGATTGGTATAGTACCTGGGCTCGGTGGCTCACGCCTGTAATCCTAGGACTCTGGGAGGCTGAGGCAGGAGGATCACTTGAGCTCAGGAGTTCCAGACCAGCCTGAGCAAGAGTGAGACCTGGTCTCTACTAAAAATAGAAAAAAGTAGCCTGGTGTGGTGGTGTGTACCTATAGTCCCAGCTACTCAGGAGACTAGAGCAGGAGGATTGCTTGAGCCCAAGAGTTTGAGGTTGCTGTGAGCTAGGCTGACACCATCGCACTCTAGCCCAGGAGACAGAGTGAGATTCTGTCTCAAAAAAAAAAAAAAAAAAAAGAAAAGAAAAGAAAAGAAAAAGAAAGATTTCCATTGGCTTTACCTAGCTGCAGCCTGCCTTTTTTCCTTCAGTTAAGAGCCAAAGCTGATTATAATCAAGAGAATAGTAGAGGAGAGAGATGGAGAATGGTTCCCTTTGGCTAATCTTGTTATCTGTTTTATTTAGGTCTACTATCTGATTTCCAGCAGATAATCACTGTTTTCCCTTATTCCTGGTACCAGGACTTATTTTCATGTCTGTCAATGTTCTGTTTTTCTCTGATATGTTTACTATACTATTGGCTTTTATGGGAATTTGTTTATTTTTCCCCAAACATAAATGTGTTGTCCTTGGGCCCATTTGCTCACACTAAGCAGATAAAACTTCCATGCCTCAGTAAGCCTTTACATCCTTTATTGTTAGCAATGACATTCTGTTGGGTCTAATGGAAAGCCACTACATAATAATTAGATTTCGTAGAGATGATAACCGGCAAGTTTTTTTTTTTTTAATTGCTGAGTGTGACCAGAATGTTGCATTTTACTGCTGCAATCTATTAATAAGAGCTACTCTTCATCTATATACTCCCCCTTTTCCAAGCGTGCATTGATAGTTAATCTCCACAACAACCTAAAGGTGTTGGACTTTTCTCATCACCTTTATACAGATGAGAAAACCTAGGCTTCAGGTCAGACAGCCATAGGTGGCAGTACTAGGGTCAGAATTAACTCTGCCTAACTGTAAAGTCCATGGGCTTTCAATAAAGAGCTGCCCCTCAATATGATCTGTAGTTCAGTAGTAAAAATAAAGTTTCCATGCATTTATATCACTCTAAATTGCCCTTTTAAAATGTCATTTTCCAGAATATTAATGAAAACTTCCACGCCATTGCGATTGCTCTAATTAAGTGAAAAATAGGGAGAGAAAAATCGAAACAGAAATCCGGGCTTAATAAAAGGGAAAATATTTCCTTCAACCATATGCCTGCCTCCGTGGCACTTATAAACTTGCAGTTCTTTTTGACTCCTGGCCAGAAATGAATAGGGCAATAGAAACGAAAGCAGAAACAGATGTGGGCAAGACTCAGTGAGCTGCCAAGGGGACAATAACGTTCTTTACAGATGCAGACACAAATCTAGTGGATATAATCTTCTTAAAGCCATTGTTGTCTCCGAACACCAGAGGCACCAAACTATGTGAAAAGCGCACATCTTTCATGGGTGACTTTTTAAAGCTTAGCTCTAAGGCTTGGTGCCTGGATTCCATTTCCGCTCCAAATGGTCTTCAGTTTCTCTTGCTAAGCATTATGGGACCAAAGTCTTAACTGATTGCAAATGTTTCTGTGGTAAACTTTTCCATAGGAGTCACCAGCTGGATTCAGCAGTGCTTATTCTTTTGCAGTAAAACTTGGAAAGAAGGAGGTAGGCAACAACGAAATCTTCCTGTAGGACATAATTGTAAGACGTTGTCAATAAATTTGTTTTCTGTGTTTGTTAAAGCACAGGGTGCTCAAAAGGAGTAGGTAAAATAAAAGTCATAAAAAAGTACTTGGACTCTAATTCCTTCCCAGCCAGACTACTTCCAGTGGTTTAGGAGTGCAACCCAGAAGAAGTGTGAGTGGTTTCCAGAAAAAACAGTGTAAGTAGCCAAACCAAGCAATCTACTTAAAGTGGGCAAAGCAGAGCTGGAGGCCATTCGAAGTTTGAAGTAAGAGACATTATTTTCTTTCCTTCCCTCACTAGTGGACCTAGGTATTGAATCTTAATAGGGAATCAAAACCTGAATAGATAGCTGGGGAAGAATTGAGCTCTTAGCAGTTAATCAGTTCTGTCATCTCTTGTATATCTTCATTAAAAATTGAAATCCTTTAAAATAAGCTCTCACATCAGGATTAAAAGACAGAAACTCTATTATCACTGTTTCTGGATGTTCCTTCTTATATTTTCCAGAGGTCAAAAGTCTTCATTGAAACGTATAGCCAATCCTCAAACTGAACTTTCCTGAAAAGGGCTTTATTATTTAAGACACCTTCCATAGAAAGACAGCAGGGTTTTCCTTTACAAAGTAAAACTGTAAACGTAGCAGGTAGTCAACTAGCACATTCGCCTAAATTAAAATATTTTTTTGTTTCCCTACAGTTATGCCAAGGTGAAGAATGAAGTTATTCCTAAGAGAAATCACTTTTAGTTTTTTTGTCCAGATAATGTCAGAAAAGGTCACTTCCTATAGCTCACCCTGTACGACTTCATGGACTCAGAGGCTGGATTTTTTTTGGTTTTGTTTTATTTGCTTGTTTGTTTAACCTTATTATCAGGGAGGAAACCAAACTGATCACAGACATGTGTTCTAACTGGCACCCAGGAAGTTCACCCACTTCAGTGTTTGCTGCATACCTTCCTAGGGCAGGGAAGGAATGGGCTCAGTCAAGCCGATTTGTCTTTGGGTCTTCTTGTATCATGTCTCTTCTCACCTGTGGTCTGTGGAATCCCTCTCCTGTCTTGAGATTTCTCTCCAGAGGTCCAAGACCTTCTCCTGCAGGTCTCCTTCTGGGAAGGACTGTATGTCTCTCTTCATATGTCTCTTACCCCTTAGGTATGACTGATAATGCTATATATATGAGGTCTGGGGGTGACCTCAAAGAAATACATTTTTAAATCTATTTATATATCTAAGCTGGACTAGTTTTGACAATTAGAGGGGAACTTAGAGGGTTGAAGAGAAGGTTTTCTCCTGCTGCTTCTAAAATGATGATGCCAAGTAAGTACTATTTATTCTGCTCAGCTCTGTGTTTAGACCCTGTTCTGACCTATAAATTCCTGTGAGAATAAGCTTCTTGGGGCATTTTCTTGGGAATACTGGGCTTGGCAACCCCAACTCAATGCATAGCTGGAAACACTGCAGATCTGTGGCTTGCATCATTTGTGTTTTGCGCCACATTTTTTAATTCTAGATGGGGGGGGTGGGCAGCACACTTGAAAAGATGAAAAGGTAAATAGCAGTTTTAAAACAAAAGGGAAAATTTTGGAAAACTAAAACATAACTTCCCCAAATTACCCCACATCTCAACTAGTCACCCTTCAGCTTCAGACCTTATTTGAAACAAATTTTCGAATGCTCTGATAATACTTTTACATTCACTAAGCAAGATTCTCACATATGTCAGCAAATGCTCAGCTTTCCTTTTATACTGAATTAAGTTTAACTCCTCATCTCTTACTCTCAAAAAGGTATACTCTATATTATACTGCATGGTCAGGTCAGCTCAGTACCCTGTCTGGTGGACATGGTCATAATGGTACACATCCTCAGTTGCAACAAAAATACATTTTACACATTAAACCTCTACTCTACACTGAGGGAGAGCTTGCAGTACACCAGTGTTCTGCAACTAGCTGAGAATCTGTGCTCTAGAAAGCCCTTACTTTCTAGCCCTCTCCAGCCTTAGCTTCTAAGACTTTCAGGAGTAGGCATTTGAGTGATAAAAGTATATCTCCATGCAACTGTCCCTAGTTGATTCTTATCAAGAACCATGAATGGTTTGAGATTTTTGCCCTAGTTTCAAACTAACAAGTCAGCCTCGATACCAGCAGAAGACACAGGACTCAGCCAGGCATGGTGGCTCATGCCTGTAATCCTAGCACTATGGTGGGCTGAGGAAGGAAGATCGCTTGAGGTCAGGAGTTCCAGGCCAGCCTGAGCAAGAGCAAGACCCCATCTCTACTAAAAATAGAAAAAATTAGCCAGGCATGGTAGTATGCACCTGTAGTCCCAGCTACTTGGGAGGCTGAGGCAGGAGGGTTGCTTGAATCCAGGAGTTTGAGGTTGCTATGAGCTAGTCTAATGCCATAGCTCTCTAGACCAGGCAACAGAGCAAGATGGAAAAAAAAAAAGAAGACACAAGACTCCCATGTAAGAGACAAAAAATTGTTTATTACCTATAGTAATAGCAATAGTCAGAGTATAAGCATTTTTTTTGCCAGTTCTTTAAGCACTATAGAGTGATGCAAAAAAGGGCCAGATGACATCTGCACATGGGGTGGGTTACATTCCAGGAGAGGAACCCTAAGTTTAGGGAACTCAAATATTTTATGCTGGAAAGTAAGTGTTCCTGTATTTGCTTACAGGAAGGTATTATCTTTACTTGACTGGATGGATAATAAGCATGCCTGCCCTTTGTTCCAGGGGGGAGACAGCATCTCTTTCTTCTAAGGCTGTTAACTGTACAAACATCCTTGAAAATATAGTCCAGAATAAAAAAGCAATCAGTGCTTCTCTTGCAAAATGTGCAAAAATGTGAGTCCCACAGAGAATTGTATTCTAACAATTTTGTAGCTGTAAGAAAGAATTGGTAGTCATTATTTTTAGGATAAAGGACAGTTGAATTTTTTTCCAGCCAGGGCTCTAATTCCATACTAAACCATGTTATCTTCCTGTAGGGTTGTTACACTGGTTTAGGGGATTAAGGAGGAAAAGAAAGGGATAAGAAGAGTTGTCCTTATGTGCTGAATATATTCAAGAACTCGTAACTTGTCGGTTCTCTTCTAAGTAGTGGAAGTAAGTGATTTTTCACTAAATGGTGATTCCTTTTTTCAGGTATTGCTCCTGAGTTCATACCTTAATAAACTACCAGTGAGTAGTGTACATGGCTGTCATCCTTCCAGTGTTCAAGTATTACCTAGCCACTGTAGGATCATTAAAACTTGTATACCATCCTCCCACAATCTGGGACATTAACCTTACTACTACAGGTAGATTCAAGCTTTAGAAATTTGTCCTATAATTGTCATAGGAAAAAACATCCATTAGTAGAGCGGAAAAAAAAAGCATTGTTTTGGCAGTTCAGAAATTTTAACCTCTTTACTAATTAAAAATGATATAATGAGTTCTAAACTCCAGCAGACTGAAAATTCAAAGGAGGAGAACTTTTCGTAAATGGAACCTTTAAAGGGGGTTCGTTTGAGAAGTGAAGGCAGAAGAATAATTAAAGCAGTGTCTCCAAATCAAAGGGGCTCCAGGTCAGTCTCCTCTCTGAACAAAGCAACATGTTCCCAGGGAGATCTTGGTCTTGTGAGCAATTAATTTTAAAAGATAGTTTTATATGTTCTAGGAAATGTAAACATCAATACGAGAATTATCTTTCCTTCCTTTTTCATTATATTTTCCTCCCTCCAAGATGGATCATATTACAGGGTTAGAATTCATGCAGAGCTCTCTCAGCTAACCGAGAAGAGCTGCCTGATAAATGCTCCAGGAGAGCACAGCTTCTGCAGGTAGAAAGAATGGCAGGGAAAAAATGACTGCATTGAGGCCAGACTCAGATTGTTTTCCCTGAGGAAAGGGACAGCTTCGGCTTTCTTTCTGAGAGCTTTCCACCTGCCATTACTCTTCTTCTGGGTCTCCACCATGAAGTAAATAATTTCTAGATTGCTTTTACTTTGGAAAACTAAAAACACCCTCAGACAATTTAGAGAAAAGAGTCATGCTTGTCAGAGATACCCAACTTCACAAGTCTTTGTTCTGTGAAATTTTTAGGGAGAGTTTGTCCTTGGCAGTCTTTACAGAGATGGAGCTTCTGGTGTTGTTTCTATGCCATATAGATTCATGTTCGGAAGCCAGCTTCATGTAAAATGCAGGAAAAAAAGTCTGGAGCATGTTGGGATAGAAACTTCCTTAAAAAAAGACACTTTTCTCCTCTTCTCTGTATATATTGTTGTAGTACTACATATATATATAGTATATATAGGCCATATATATATATATGAATTAGATTCCAGTTGGTTATGAAACTGTTTCTTTAAGTACCATTTTTCCATATAATTTTCTGTCCAAAGGGTATAATTTCTTGGGTTTCTAGAAGGCTTTTTTGCTCAATACTTATAGTACTTCTCTACTCATTATTGCCTATCTTTTTATATCATTTCTATTCAAATGTGTCTCCTTCTGTTGGTGGTAATTAAGGAGCCTTATATTGTTAGTCAATTGGGATTTTACAGAGGTGAACATCAATCTACGACTTCAGGTGTTTATAGTCTAGAACTGTGCTGCCCAGTGCAGTAGCCACTAGCCACATGTAGTGAGCGAGCACTTGAAATGTGGCTGGTGTGAATGAGAAACCGAATTTTTAATTTTATTTACTTTTAATTAATTAAAAATTAAAATATCTCAGTTTTTATGTTGGTTATATGTTGAAATGAAGCACAAGAAACAGTCTTAAGATTTATTAACTTGACATATGGATTTTAGAGAAACAGGAATAATTTTTTAGTATAAATACATTCCTGGTTTTAAAAAAAATCTGGCAAGCCTATCTATTTAATTTTACTTCTTTTAATGTGACTACTAGAAAATTAAAAATTACATATATGGCTCACATTATATTTTTATTGGATAGTATTTCTCTGTGATAAATATTGTTAGTCCAACTTCCCTAGAATACACCCTTAATGAAGGCAAGGGAATTTTTGTGTGTGTGTGTTTGCTAATATAAATGTAGTTAATTTTTCAAATGTAACATGTATAACATGTTTTTTCTTGTGAACCAAACCGATTGATCTTGGAAGAGTTGTTTAATGTTAGAGGTCAAAAAGTTCAGGTTCTGGGGTTCTCTTCGTGATTCCTAGCATTCTCTCAATCCATTATTCCTTTCCTTTATTTACTTAACTGTGAGTCCGTGCACTATTATTTCAGTAACACTGTGGTCAGTACCAGTAATACATTCCCCTTTGGCTTTTCATTGCCCCTATCTGGCATAAAGCCAGCCCCAGATCAACCGAACAATCTGCCCTTCCTGTGCTTGTATCTAACAGTTCATGGTGACATTGGATCTACTCAGAAGGGCTCACTGGTTCTTCTCTAAATGTATACTCCACAACAGCAAATGGGCCTTTTAACTTGCTGCATGTTTTGTTCAATTTCCACCCTCACTTTTTGAAAAGATTTTTGCAAACTCTGTTCTGTGTAATCCTCCAACTCTCTGCCTTTTCCGTTGCTCTCAGAAGATAATATTTTTAAGAGAAAATGGAAGTTATTAGATAAGATTGAGATCTCTCATCTTCCCATTTCCAAATTTCTGTCACTGCCTTTATCTGTATCTCATCTATTCTCCCTTCCTCATGTTTAATAAAGGAGCTGTTTGCATCCTTCCTAAGGCCAATCTATGTACTTGAACTTTAGATTGGAACATTATCTATCTCTGTCTCCCTCCTTGCCTCCCCTCCATCGTCATATAGGAGGATTGGCGTGTCCCCATTCCCGAAATGTAATCGTTCTTATTACGATCAACAATGGCCTCCATGTCTCTAAACCTGATGGACATTTCCAGATCTCTTCTTACTTGGCTTTCCTGCAGCATTTGTCACTGTTGATCATTTCTTATTTCCCTTGACTGTCTGAACACAATTCTTTTTTGCCTTTTTTCCTATTTCTTTGTTGACTTGTTATCTCTGCAGGCTCATCCTTTTTACTCCTGACTTCAAATATCAGAATTCTTCAATGCTTGAGGCCCTTTTCTGTTTTTATTTGGTGCTCTGTCTTCATGCTCTCTCATTATGCCTTTGGCTTCCATTACTGCCCATATGCAGGTGACTCACAAATGTACAACTCTGGCATACCTAAAACTCACTTCTCCCTTTGACAACTCAAGGTTGCTGTCGAAAAAACACCTCAATATCAGTATGTCAAAACTGAATTTATTATTTCTCATTTTCCCCAAACCTGGTTCTTTTCAAGCATAGTCTGTTTCTATGAAGCTTGCCATCTCACCTTTGCAATGTTCACACTTATGTTGCCATTGGACATCTCTCCAAGTCTCCTCTGATGTTTCCCCCAATAAATCTATTGCATGTTCAGTTGCATCTTATTGTCTGTTTTTTAGACTAACACACAAGGCAAACAGAAAACTTCACTGGAGGATGAAGTAACAAAGAACATGGCTTCTATTATAAATAGACCTCATTGATTTCAGTACCTTTATTTCTATAGGAAAGAATAGTGAGGCTTAGAAATCCTTAATTGATATGGAAATGAATAAGACCTATAATCTTCAAAGTCTATAACCATAACCTGTTATACTGCCTTGCCTGTTTCACAGCAGGTAAATGTAAACAGTTTTCTCAGAGGTATATATTATATCTATTCCAAATATGTTTTTAGACATTTTCAAAGGTTAATTTTAACATAAACTTTGGTGATATATGACATATACATGGAAAATTGCACAAATCATATGTCTACCTCAATGAATTTTCACAAAAGAAATGCACCTATATAATGACCCCCTCCAACAAGGTATAGAGTACCACCAGCACTGAAGAAGACCCCAGTGTTTCCCTCCCAGTCATGACCCCTCCATTCTCTCTATGGGAAACCACCATTCTGACTTCTAACATTAAAGCGTAATTTTTAATTTACCTTCATGAAGTAGCTCAAACCCATTTTTGAAAAACAGATATAGCCCCCTGAACAGATACGTGTACTTATAGCAATCTGCCATGAAAACCTTGGAAACTATTTTGTTCACTATATTTCAATGCTGTAGTCAAGATCCTTTCCTTCCCATGATCTGCAAATACTTTGAGACATGACTTCTTTGCCAGAAATTGGGTATGTTCATTCTGTTGTGTCACACTGGAAAAGTTATTTAACTCCTATAGGATTCATATTCCTCATCTCTAAAATGAGGATAATAATATTACACTAAGATTACCATCATTATAGAATAAGTTAAGGCATATAAAATCATATATGGTATGTAGAATACAGTACAACTGCAGTGGATGCTGGTTTCGTGGGAGTTATTATTAGTAGTACTATACGTAGAATTTCATATCAAGACCTTTTAGAGGCAATGTGCTAAGGTGGTGATTTCCTATTCAACCTTTGGCAAATGACTCAGCTTTTGAGTGTTTGAGTTTTTCTGCATTTCTAAGGAGACAAGAGGTAAGAAAGAATTAATGAGTTGTTTTTGAAAGTATTGAACTCTAGAGATGGGAAGATGAAAGATGTATTTTAAGTATATGCAGTATCTTTTTGTTTCAAAACCCACCAGTAAAAAGACTGTCATCCCCACTATCCTCTTGAGAGATGGCCTTTGTAAAAGAGTTAATGTCACATTGACTTTTGAAATCCTATTTGAATTAAATTCTATGATGAAAATTTCTATTTTCATTCTAGAAAGAGATGTGTATAGATACAATATATTGAAAAATAATGTAAAATTTAGTTTCTCCTGAAGTAATGAGGTTAGTAATCACCAAGGCACAAATATACATATATTGCTGGTTTTAATTGGTAGGGTTTGGGAGATATTAATAGAAAATTCAGGAATCTACAGAGAATGAAGGATTTTGTTTCCGCTATCCATTTGTACGACCTTGGGCAAATCATCTTACCTTTTTAGGGCTCAATTTCATTGCCTGAAGAATGAAGCTGTTAGCTCCATTACTTTATGATTCTTTCGGGCACACCACTTTTTATAACGTCTTCTAACAAAAAATTTTAAACATGTATGCTAATTATTGATGGAACAGAGATTTTCAAAGGATGTAGACTCATAATCAAATCAAAAACTAAAGATTAAATTCAAGACTCTGTGTGTGTGTGTGTGTGTGTGTGTGTGTAGTAGTGGTAGTTGTTCAGGCACTGGAGAGAAAGGGGTTTAGTAAAAGGGAAAGAAGATACCGTGGGTGACAAGAGAATGAGCGTTTATCATGTTGAATCCTAGTTTCTGAACATAGCTTCAACCAGACAATCCTCAGTTTGGAATTAGGACAGGCAGTGTGACACAGTAGAAATAGTACAGAAATAACAATCGGGAATCTGGCTTCCAATTGTGATTAGTAATGTGATGTTTGACATGTCATTTCCCTCCTGGGTGTTCTCAGATGTGGAAAGAGGTGGATGGACATGACTACTCAGGGCCCTGCCAGTTCTTAAAGTCTTTGAAGTTTTAAGAGGAGGGTGAACCAACTTTACTGTGCAGATGTAGGTATGGAGTAGCATGCCTTCGTGGCATCTGGGGATCACTCTGAAGCTTGTAATTACAGAATTGTCCAGGCAGAACTGTGTGCCTTATTTTTTAAGGATGCTTGAAATATTTCTACCTCAGATTGTGTCCCAGTCAGCTATATTCACAATAATGCCATACACCAGTCGCTAAAACCTCACTGGCTTCTAACAAAAAAGTCATTTATTTCTCACTTATGTCTTTACAGGTGGACTGAAGTTAGGCTTATGTAGGCTGGATTTGGCTCCAGGATGCAGGTAGCTTTGGGTATTTATATGAGGCCAGTGAACTCTCTAGGTATGTGGACTAACACGGGGCTATGTACATGAACAGAAGGGCAAATCCAATTGCTGAAGCAAATTTCAGTGTCTTTGCTCAGGTTGTCTTTGCTAATGTCTAATTAGCCAAAGTAAGTCATATGACAAAATTCAAAGTTAAGGGGCTCTAAAGTATACTCCACTTACCATGAGATAATGACAAAGGTATGGATGTGTAGCACTACTGTATGAGAGTAAAGAATTTGGGCCAAAAATTCAATTTATGACAACTTGACCTATGAGGGTACATATGTAGATATGTAATGGAACAGGAAAAGCAAACCAGGCTTCTGGTAGGTTAGGTAAGAGAGCAACATAGGTTTGAAGGGGAGGATCTAGGCTTTCTAACTCTATGTCAATCATTGATGAACTTCCATATACTAAAATTCAGTACTGACTAGTGAACTAGTTTCTTGTTCTATTCAGGGTGTTCTATTCAGGTTTTTTATAGAAAAACTGTTTTTATCATGGTCAACAATGGCTTCCATATTACTAAATCCCATAATCCAGGGGTCCCCAACCTATGGCGAGTTGTAAAATTATTTCATTATATATTACAATGTATTAATAATAGAAATAAAGTGCACAATAAATGTAATGCACTTGAATCATCCTAAAACCATACCACCCATCTCCAGGGTGTGGGAAATTTGTCTTCCATGAAAACAGTTCCTGGTACCAAAAGGGTTGGGGACCACTGCCACAGTCCATTCTCAATGCCCACCTTGTCTGACCTATCAATGGCATTTGATACACTGGAACACTCTGTCTTTCTGGTATACTTTTTTTTACTTGGTTTTACTTCTACTCAAAGACCATTGCCCATATCTAGTGACATGGCTCCATCCAACTTCAAGGAAAGCTGGTAAAGTAAGAGACCTGTGGATGGTCAGGGAGCACTGACTGCTTATACTACATGCTCTGAAGGATTCTCTGAACCCACTTTATTTCCCTTAGTTCCATAATTTTGGGGTATGCCTCATGGCATCTCACCTATATGTTAATAACATTCTCGAAAGGTACATTCTCTAAAAGAATACATGGATAAAATGGTCCTAAAAGGAGCACAGAAGGAAGGACACATTGATGGTATGGTTATCACTTACTAGCTGATGATCTGAGTAGGTGATTTAACCCTTCATGCTTCACTTATCTATAAAGACAGGAGTACAAATAAGAGCACTCACCTTACAGGATAGTTTTGAGGACAAAATGAATGTATAGAAGGCACTTAGAACAGTGCCTGACACATGGAAGGCACAATGAGTGTAAGCTATTATTATTTCATGAATGGAACAATTACATTCTGAGTAATAGAGAACTAAAAATAAAAGTGATTGTAAATTTATACAATTTTAAATCCTCTCCCATATAAACCCCAGCCTAATGAAGAAGATTCTCATTTTAATATGTTTTATTGCAAGGATTATGAAAGCACATAAAAAAATAAAAACAGAATATGTTCCTTCCCTGCACATGTGGCACTTTGGCTAGAGGTAAAATTTTGGGGGAAAAGCTGAACAAGAGCAAGGCAAAAAGCTGAACAAGAGCAAGGGAATAGAGCCGGTGAGTAGGGGCCGCTTAAGGTGTGTTTTGGAATTGCATGTCATATTGCTTTATTGAAACTCTTCTGGTTCAGTATCAAGGGACTGTGATGAGGGTCTTGAGGTCTAAGGGCAGAAGCTTTCAGGGAACTCAGGCTTGCCCCTGCCAATGTGGCTCTGAGATGATGCCTTGTCTTCTAAGCTGTCAGCAGGAAGGTATTCTTGCTGCCTTCTTTCCTTCTGCATTTCCAACAAGGAAGAACAGCTGAGGCAGATGAGACAGACTCTTTTGCCAATTATATAAGATGCAATTTCATTTCAGCCACTGCCTGTGAGAAACTTGATACCGGGTGATTTAGTGGTGCCGAGGTAAAACTAGCCTGAAAAGTTTTGGGGGTACATTGGTAAATTTCTAGAAGATTATTTGGGCGAAATGGCATGGTAGGTTAATTATCAGATTGAAAGGCTTTTAGTTGCTAGAGAGGAGAAATTACAGCCCTAAATACAGTCCCAAATTACTCTTAAAGCACAAAATGGTAAAAAGAAAAAAAAGTGACAAATCAGCCTGGCTTTTTAGACTGTAATTGTTTTGAAGGAGAGAGGGCAGAGCTTTTAGAGGAGAGGTGATTTACTTGGTGGCACTTAGCTGCTAACTTTGAGTAAGGGTATATGTGAATTGACTTTTTACTTCACATCTTAATATAACTCTTAACTCTTTATAAATGTTCCTGGGGGAAAAAGCCAAGTCAAAATTTTCCCTGTGCTGAACTAAGTAAAACATCAGCCAAAATTCTAGCCAATACTTTTTGCAAAGGCAGAACTTCTGAACAAGAGTATAAACTAAGTGAGTTTTCTGTTTTTATCTCTTTTTTTTTTATATCTGTCTTATACCTTGAATCTCCCTCCTTTTCTTTCCTTTGGTTGAATCCTTCTTTCTTTATCTTTCCTTCCCTTTCCCCCTTCTTATCTCAAAAATTCCTTGATAGCCTCTAAAGGAGCAGATAACATGGTGGGAAAGAGGTAGAAGATGGGGAGGGATGAAACAAGGAAGACTTTTTATCTGTTCTCAAGAAATACACCAAGATCTGAGAGTGATCCATGGATAAACACATGTTTACAATTTAGGGTGGCTGGATTGGGGCTTTTTGTCATCCTGCAGTCTAGAAGGTCTCTCCCAAGCCTCCTGGTTAGGGGTATAGACCAGTGTAAACTCCATATCTGCTACCATTAATTGGGTGACCTGGAATAAGTTACTTACATTCTTGAAACCTTAGTTTTTCTGATCTGTAAATGGGTATAATACTTTGTTAGTTGAAGATCATTAATAATGAGGTGATTCAAATACATAGGAAGATGAATGAGCAATCTGCTGTATTAGTAATGCTGCAGTAATGCAAGTATAATGAGGGACTGCAGTGAAGAAGGATGATCAATACTAGCAGGGATGAAAAGGAGGGTGGTATAATAGTAGGTTGGTAGAATCAGGAGGAATTGGATACCAGCTGGATATGAGGAGGAGTGGAGGAGTCAATGGTAAGAATGATTTGGAGGTTTCTGACTGATCTCTGGTGATGCCATGAACTGGGAATGGAAATTCAGTGCAAATATAATTTACTTTGCATCTTTAGTCTTGAAGCCCCTGCAGAATATTAAGGTAGAGATGCTGAAAAGGTAATTTGAAACATAAGAGTCTAGAGAAGTCATCAAATTTCAACATGTATTTGCTGAGCACATAATATGTGCTAGATAATCTGTGAGACACTGAATATAGGATGGTTATAAAAAGACTTATTTACTCTTTTACTTTCTAGTGGAAGAGAAAGATGTAAAATAAATACGACCACAGAGAAATATATAACTAAAAATATATGATCTATGAAGGAAAACCACAGGATGCTATGAAAGTATCTAGCAGGATGTGCTCATTTCAACTGGGAGAGTTAGCTGGTTGTATTTCACTCCTACACTATAACTGCCATGAAAGTAGAAGCTTCACCATTCACTCCTCTATCCATCATGCTCAGAGCAGCGCCTGGCATATGGTAGTCTCTGTAAATCTGTATTTGTTGAATAACTTAATGAAAGAACAAATGGAATGGGCAACTTGAGATTTCCCAGGGAGAATACGTGGAAGAGTGCTAAAAATTGACCTTTAAAGAACAGACACAGAAAACTGTGAAGTTTCTGGAGGAAATAAATATTGGGCAGAAAAAAAGGGAAACCGGAAGTGTCAACTAGAAATGTATTAGGCCATAAGTAATAGAAAACCTGACCATGGTGGCTTGAACAAATGAAATTTTTTTTTTCTAGTTTGTTTGTTTATTTCACAAAGCAAGAAGCCCAAACATGAAGAGTTATGGGGACTGCTTAAACAGATTGCCAACCTCAGCCCCAGTTTTTGACATTCTCTTGATCTTTCCCAATGGTTGCAGGTTGTCGGCTAGTCATCACACCTACATGTTAAAGGAAGGAATGAGGGAGAAGTGCTGACTGCACATTGCAGGAACATTAGGGTAGATTTCATTTTATACCCAGTTGCTCAGAACTATGTCCCATCACTCCCGATAGCTGGAAGGTGATGAGGAAAAGTGTTGGAAATCCAGGTTAGAGCTCTTGGTCAATGGTATCTGCTACACGAAGCAAGAATAAAGGTCTTCAAAATCAAGAGAGAAGAAAGCTACAAGAAGGCAAATAGGCAACAAAATCAAATGTCACAGAGGTTGAGAAAGATGAGCTCTGAAATGAGACTATGGATTTGACATTTAGGAGGGCAGGGACTCTGCCCAATGTGCTTTTTGTTGTATTCCAGGCAACTTCTCCTGCGCCAGGGACAGAGTAGGCAATTAATCACTGACTAGGGAAATTAATCCGGCTGCGGTGTATTAGATGTATTGCATGCATAAAGGTCTGTATTGATCATCCAGTATAAATTAAATTCTAATTTTCTCTAAGTAAATACTTTCTGGAAAGAGTGAGCATCAAGAGAGTTATCCTTCATATGTACATCAGAAACCAGTTAAGAGGAATAGACTGGAACTTAAAAAATATTTCCCCAAAGCTCAATGAAGCAAGAGGAGGGAACTATCTGGAAGAATTTGCTTATCTCTATAATTTTAGTAGCTGTTTTTAGTAGGTACGGGTGGTTTGTATCATAAGAAAGTTTTTATGTATCATAGCCATTTATTTATATACTCTTTTGTTATAGGAAAGATTTAAAGCAGTTTTCTATCTTAGAGGATGATAGAAAAACTCCTATGAAAGGCATTTATGTTATCAAATGTGTTCAATTAGTACCTTATATTTGCATAATACTTTAGAGTTTACAAAGCACATTTAAATGCCCCATCTCATTTGATTCTCTTAACAGCATGGTAGGTGATTAGGGCAAGTATCATTAACTTCCTATTTTATTGTTGAAAAAAATCAAGAGATCTTATGTAATTTACTAAAAATCACTCATTTAGTAAGAGATTGAGCTAAGACTTGAACACAAGTTTTAATTCCTAATTCAGTGCTCTTCACCCAATAAAATCTGCTTCCAAATATATATAATCAGTTAAGTAGTAGTATTGTGTAATGGAGAAAAATTGTCATGTGAAACCTCAAAACCAGTAGCAGCTTCTACCTTCTGTGGGGTGGGAGTACATATTTTATACCTGTGGGCACATAGAGTCTTAAAATGCTCCCTTCACTTTGCAGAGACTGCTAAGAGAGGATGAAAGGGGACAACCTTTCTCTGTTGGTGAGAACATTAATTGCTAGTCATGTTTGATCCAGGAACCCTGTGTTGTTAGATGGTATTCTTTCTGTAGGATAACTACAACCATATCTCCCTATTTCCACTGGGGAATCACATAGTTCAGCCTGATTTTCATTTATGACATTCCTCTGCAAGTATCAAGTCTTGTCCATTTTACTTGAAATAAGCACAGGTTTCACTGAAGAGGTAAATTATGGGTGCATAAGATAACTTCATTGGATTTAAAGCCTGGTTAAAATTTAGCATCTCAGGATTTAGCACTTTAACTCCTCAGGGAGCACAACTTTCCTTATGGATTGTTCTGTCTTTCCTTCCTATTAATATTTTACATTACTACCTCTGTTTCAAGATTGAGTTTTCCCTGCTCTCTTCTAGAATCTTCAGCTCATTGCCATATGCAGCTAACCTATGTGCTTTGAGTCTTTTGGGGGGAAGTGTTGATGTGTTTATTTGGGCACTTTCAATTCCCTGCCTCATCTTCCTTGTGACCAATGAAATAATAATGAACATACCCAGTTAAAAGAAAGACTACCTATAAATCTGCACGTGGCCTAAAATTCCAGGGTTTTATTTTGTGAGGAAAAAAGATGAAGAAGAAGAGAAATAACTCACTGTTCTATAAAAGATGCTTGCATTATAAATTATTGCCTATTTGATTTGTCAAAGTCTGAGTTTGCAGGCCTTGAGGCTAGGAGCAGTTCTGAGCTGCCTGACAGATAAATGAGAGCTGCTGATCCAGGTGAGCAATGGAGCTGAGGGACTCACTTGTCACCAGGTGACTTTGGAGATTATGACTCTGTGTGCTCTGAGAAGCCTTGCAGGTAGACATGTGCAATAAATCAAAACTAATCATATCCTGGAGAGAACAACAGCTGTGTTTACACCCTTACCAGGTTATGTTGACCCTCCCTTGTGGGCCTTCTAGAAGTGTTAGACTTGAGGACTTGCTAATAGCTTATCTGAAACAGTTTTTGAGTCCGTTTGTTAAAGTTTTGAAGATTTATTTTATACTTTTCTTCCAGGGTTCAAGGTTCAGTACTTTCATTCATTCACTCAACAAACTAGTGTCAATATTTTCTATGTGCCAGAAGGACGCAAAGATGGCCAGCAGGATGCAAAGATGAACCAGGCACTGTCATTACAACTAAGAAATTTATAATCTAGTAAAGAAGTTAAGACACATAGACCATGAAAGAAAAAATAATAGTATGTTGCAGGAATATTTTAATAATATTTTATTAAATATATATTAAACAAGAAACAGCAGGATAGAAATGTACAGAAAGACTGAGCAAAAGGAAGGAAGGCTCAGATCTAACATACTCATATTCCATACTATTTATTGCTTTCATTTGCAGAAGACTTTTTTGAAAATAAGTGATTGCATGTATTGATAGTCCACTGAAATTAGTCATAAGGAATCAAAAGAATAGTGAAATTGTTTAAAAAGTAAGTACAATTACTGGAGCTTATATATAGGCAAAATTTAGCAACTATAAACTGATGAGTTTGTTTTCAGATCTATGTTTACCCACATTAGGGTCCCTCTATACAGTTTGTGACACTAGAATTTGAGAATAATATGGAGAACTTGAAAAGATTCAGAATTAATGCTCAAAAATGTGTTACTAATAAAACAAGGCCTTTAACAGGGACAGCACCAAGAGGGAGAATTCAACTCTCTACAACACCCAAATAAAGAAGCAATGTAAGTAAAGCAGTGTGCTTGATATTCATGTGAAGCTTGAGGACAAAAGCCAACCAACCAGACTTTTATCCAACCAACCAGACTATTATCCCTAGGGTCTTTTTAGGTAGAGCCTCAAAATGTCCCTACATGATGGAAAATAAAATTTATGAGAAAAATCTATGGGGTTTTCAACATCTGCTCCACCCTAAGTACTCAAAAGTATTTTTCAAAATGAATGAAGATAAGGATGAGAAATGACTCAAAGACTTACTTAGCTATTATTTCCTATACCTTCTTTATACCTTTTCTGGATTTTAAATAGAAAATTATTATCGATTTATTAACATTATTAGGAACCCCCTCCCCTCAAAGAGTTCCGTTTGCAACATATAGGATTTGGGGTAGATATATTGAGTATTTCCTTACTAACCTAGTAGACAAGAAATAATAGATGAGTTTATAGAACTCTTTTTCAAAAGGAGAGTCGATGTTCAGTAGTCCGGGATAGTTTTTAAGAGAATAACATAAAGACCAACAAAAGTTCCTTTTTGCCCTATCAACAAAAATATAAAACCTATCTTTATATAGAAAACGACATCTGAATAAATCATAAATTCATGAGATCATGAAGATGAAATAATCTATTCATCTACTTGCAAGCAGTTTTCTTTTCCCCCATATCCTACTGCTTAATTAACAGCAGTCTCTGAAAGCTTTCCTTTATTCACTTTAACATGCCTTCATTGAAGACCTACCATATGTGAGATGCTATTAATATTACTTGGAGATGTGGGGGAAGACAAAGAATACTAAGAAATGGTCACTCTTTGCTGCATACAACACTGTTGGAAAGGAAATTATGACCCCAAAGGGGCTTATAACTGCAAGCTTATGATTTGTAATAAAGTGCCTTATTCAAGTGTTAATATCTAATCTTTTGTGATATTGTATAGCTGTTTCCATTGTTCTCTGCTCCCTCCCCCATGCAAAGAAATGGATAACTTAGGGCCATAGACTATTTGGTCAGCAGAATTTTGACCGTAAATATTTCCATACTAACTTAACTGCACACACACACACACACAAGCACACACACAGACAAGTACGTTTAACATTTTTAACTATGTTAGAATTGGGAAGTGATCATTTTGTGCTAGCTTAATTCTGAGTAGTCGCTCTTCACTTCAGAATGCAGTGGTACGTTGAAGTGAAAAGCATATTTTGGCTTTCTACAGGGCTGGGAGCCTCTCCTTGGGTTTTCACATTTTCCTTTGTGCCTCTTGTGGAAAGGTTTGTGGAGACTGCAGAAAGCAAAGGCAGACTCCCTGCTCTGCTCCAGACCCTTCCAGCTCATCATATTCTTACATAATCCAAGAGAAATCTGCTTTTGGTTAGAATGTAGTCGAGGGCAAAGTGAAAAAAAAATTTTTTTTTGATACATTAAATGTTCCAAGTTTGTATGAAAGTTCTGTCAAAGCAACAGCCTAAATGGAGGCAGCTGGAAATCATTAAGGAAACTTGCAGAGGACAGTGATTAAAGCAGGATGGAATTTCCACTCTCTCCGTCTCTCTTTCTCCCTCTTTTTATGGTACTTTAAGCAAGTTAGTGTTCCTTTTGAAATTTGAATTAGCCCTCTGACTATGAGTGTTGGAAAATTATTTTACTCCTTTACTTTCTAGAGACCACTCCACTGATTTCCGAGGCTGTTACTGCAAATGAATAAATGAACACATTTGGAACTATCTGAGGCTCGGCAGTGATGTGCCTCATAGATCATGATTATCCTTGCATCTTTCTGGTCTGAGTCTTATTTGAAATGATAACCACTAAGTAACATTAAGAACACTTTTCTAGTCTTACAGGATAACAGAAGGCTACTTTCTAAGGCCCCAATTTTTCCCTCCCACCTTTCTTCTATAATGGTTGCACCATTTTCACAGCAAGAAGCAGTTGTAGATGAATCCCTCCAAGTTCCTTTTTTGCATTCCAACTTTCTGTGGGTTCAACTGCAAGGCATACTGGGACATCAGCAGCAAAAACTGACGGGTTGAGACTGAAGTCAGAACTGGGAAGGGGCTGAGATTCCTCCCTGCGGTGTGGCACATCGGGGCCTGATGTGGGCGGACGTTGCATCTGGTCAGTGGGGCAGAGCAGACGAAGCACAGATGGCGGATAGAACTTGTTGTCAGGTGGTGACATTGAAAAGTCTAGGAGATTAATCTATGGGGAGGGTGACCCTGCTCATGGCAAGCCACATGGGACAGAGGGTCCAGGTCTCTCTGGTGTGGGGAAGTAGATTACCATTACACCCTTAGAAAACAAACTGGTCAGTTAGTAGGGGGCATTAGGAGAAATCATGATAGGGTCGGGGGTGAACAGTGAATGCAACATCGGCTGGCTGGAACTGAACTTGAGGCAGCAAAATGAATTCCCACTGCTGTTCGCCTGCCAGAGTCAGTCAGTGGGAGGCTGGGCTTCAACAGGTCAGGGCTGGAGAGACAGGACAGAGTCTTTCATAATCTGGCTCTAGCTCTTCTTCCTGCTGAACCACATGGATATCAAATAATTAAGTGTGACTATTCCCTCGTTCCTTCTCCAAATAACTATTATGAAGACTAGAAAAACTTAGTGGAGTCTTGATGTGGGGAAGTAATTTTGTGGTAGTGAACAAACAAGGCTCCTACAGTGGGATCAAGACAGCTTTAATCTTCTCCCACTTCTTCCAACCTGCTCAGTGGGACAAATTCTTTTCTGTCCCTGGATAAATTCCAGGAATTGTTCATTGTCTTTTTTGATTACTGTCAGATAATGAGAGATTCTTTGTGCTCTTCTAGTTACCTGAGAGATTTTATTTTAGCCATTAAAATGTCTACTTCCATGGAATAACAGTAATAATAGTTGTAGTTGAGGCTTCTCATCTCTTTTAAGGTAGGTTTGCAAGAGGTGACGGCCTGAAGGAGGGAAGGTGGCCCTGCTGAGCTGTCTCAGGTTCTCCACCTCCTGCTCCAGTGTCTCCATCTCCTCCATGGTGGCTCTGGGACTGGCCCTCCGGCCACCACATTACAGTACCTCTGTTGTCATGTGTCTGTCCAATAGGGAAGACTCTAGTCAATGTGTCTTCTTTATCCTTCATGGTGATTGGTACCGTCGTGGGTGCAGGAAAGCATTTATAATGTACTAGATAAATTGAACAACAAATGTTCAACCTCTAATGCAAAATTATTTTGTCATTGGAAGTACGCTGCAAGAGAAGAGACCTCTTTTAAATTCCAGTTTCCCTTTCAGCCTTCATTCTCTGTTCCATACCACCTCTTAGCAAGCCTTATATAGATGGTGTCAAACTTCTCAGTGGGTTGAAGGAATGTTTAGCATCCATTATCTTGAGGCATCTGCAGAACTAAAGAGAAAAAAAATCAATTTTTAAAAAACATCTTGTTAAAACCTGATTCAGACATTAAGGTTTAATGTTTTCTTGGAGGTAGAATCATCAAGAAAGAATGAGAGTTTTCTTTTGCCTTCCAGCTTTATTACCTTTGAAGAGTTTTGTTTTGTTTTTTTAATTTAACATATGTTCTTTATTTGCACAGAAGTCTAAAGTGCTAAGCTAAACTTATATATATGAATCTATTATTAAGACATAACTCTTGTTAAGACTAACAAAACAAAACACTAATTTGGCAGAGGTCTTGAAGTCTATCGTTGAGTAGACAAACTATTAGATTGATTAAAGAGATTTTCACACAAGGACAGTCTACTAATTTGCTGAGCATTGTATCTCAAGGTTAAAAAATTCTGGCTACATTTTAAAGCAGGAAGATCAATTAGAACATTCATTAGATTCCTATTTACACTTTAATTGTCAACTCTGCTCATTTGTTGGAAACCTTTTTTAGTCATTAGTGTCTGTCAGTAAGAAATATGTCTTCATTTCTCTTATATTCATTTATTCATCCTTTCATTCAATCAACAAACATTAATAATGTGCCACACACTTTGCCAGCTTTTAAAAATATACTGATGAAAAAGACAAAGCTTACCCTCAAGGACAAACTCGCCTCAAATTCCCACATAATCCAAATTAGTAGAAAGGCGTTAGGTTTTACTGAAGTCAGAAAAATAATTGCCTTTCACAATGAAATACATAAAAACAACCCTAATAAATGTACATCCTAATTGTTCTTTTCTGTTTGTGATTTTATCCCATTTACATTTTAGTTTTAGAATATCTTAATGTGCTTTGCTTTGGCTGCTGTTGGCCTTGCATCGATTGTATATTGGATAGCTCTTGACAGCGGGCACTGTGGATCTTCATTTGGACTCTAGAGGACCACTAGAGAGTCAGTACATGGTCCACATTCTGTTAAGGAGAAGAAGGAGCCTACCTCACCATTGGGATATAGAAAGTGGAGCCAGTTAAATCTTCCAGATTCTGAACAAAGGGGTTCCTGAGTGGGACCAGGGAGCCAGCAGTGGGACTCATGTATGTGAATCTTCAGAGGAAGAATGTAGGCTCTCTAAAAGCATCTATATGTTTATAGGTACACTTCATCTGTCTTCAGATTGGTTGCCTTAATGTCTGACACACTTTTTGGGTGCTCCTGGACAAGATCTGGGCCAGTAGTTGGGCTCAATGGAACCCTGCCATACATTTCTGAACATTTAGCAGTCAGACTGCAGTGATAAAATAATTTTGTATTAGAGGTTGGATGTTCGTTGTTCAATTTATCTAGTATATTTTAAATGCTTTCTTGCACCCACAATTGTACCAATCACTGTGAAGAAGAAGAAGAAGAAGAAGAAGAAGAAGAAGAAGAAGAAGAAGAAGAAGAAAGAAAGAAAGAAAGACACGTTGACCATAGTCTTCCCTCTTAGATATTCACATGACAACAGAAGTAGTATATCGTGGTGGCCAGAGGCCAGTCACAGAGCCTAGTAACTGAATATGTGAACTTGCTCATGTCATTTCATTTCTTTGGGCCTCAGCTTCTTTTCTTTCAATAAATATTTATTTTATTTCATTTGAAAAATCTGGAAATATTGGAAACACACAAAAGAGTACAGAGAATACTGTAACAAACACCTGTGTATTCACCACTGAAGTGGAACAAACAGTTGTTACCCTTTAAATAAAAAGAATAAAATATTACACAGACTTGAAATCTACCCTCTCCTATTTTCTCTCCTTCTTATCCAAGAGATAACCACTCTCCCGAAGTTGATGTGCATTCTTGCTACCCAAATTCTATAATTTTAAAAAATGATATAGAATACTATTTATGTATTTTTAACTTTAAACAAATTTTGCCAAATCGTTTCAGTATTTTTCAACTTCTTTTGTTCACTTAACATTAGTTTGACAAGATTCATCCATGTTGATACCTGTAGTTCTATTTATTCTTTTTATTTGCTGGACTGTTAAATAAATATACCTCAGAATTGCCCTTTTTCTGTGTTTGAACATTTAGGTTGCTTCTGATTTTCTGCTATTTCAAACCATACTGTAATGAATATCATTGTTTGCAGATCTTCTTGCGCACATGTCTGAAAGTTTGTCTAGCATGGAGCTTCCCAAGTTCTCAATAGATGTAGTGTACCGCATTAAAGATGGGCTCTGCTTGGGTGTCAGTTTGGGTCCCCCAAGGAGCACATATTGAGATGAGAGTAGATGTGAAGGAGATTTATTTTGGAAAGTGGCTCTGAAGGATCAGGGGGAAGGAGTAGGATGGGGGAAGGAGTAGGATGTGGCAGGGAGAGTCTTGTGTTACCACTACAAGTTTGATACCTGTGAAAGAAGAGAGGAAAGGGAGGGTTGAACAGGAAGAGTCTCAGACCCCAGCACAGTTCTGAGAAAATATCTGCCATGCTGTTGGGCACTCCTCAATCCAAGGCTGTTGGTTGGAGGAGTTCGGTGTCAGGTAGGAATGGGCTGGCTCTAGCACTCCGTGCTATGCTCAGGCATGGGGTAGAGGCAGCTAGCTGGGGATAAGTTGCCAGGATAGTTTTCTTGAAGGAGCTCTTAGCCTCTATGGCCACTACTGATAGTGACCGCCTCGGCCCACAGTGGCTGAGAAGGGCCCGAGGCAGCCAGATATCTGAGCAGTTGTGAGGTGCAGAGCCTCTAAGAACTGTGACAGTGTTACTTGGAGTGTACTGTTCCTGCTAGAATAAATTCCTCTCTCCTATTGGCCTTGGGGATTCCTCTGTCTTTCTTTTGAGGCAGGCTATGTATATGAACACATTTTTGTGTTTTATTTCATCATACATCTTGTATGTAGCTTAACAGGAATGGGATTGTGTTTCCTCAATCCTCTGTGTTATCAGAATTAGAAAGACTTTATTTTTTTCACCTATAAAATGGGAGGTTGGAATCAATGATCTCAGATTATCTTCTGCTTTATTAATCTGATTCTAATTTTTTTTAAAAAAAGTACCCAAACCAGTGGGCAGAACAATGATGTTCTGTGGAGTGATATAGTCATAGACAACCTTAGAGAAAAGCTGGAAATATAGGTCTTGAAAGAAAGATTGGAACATTATGAACTGATACACCATCTATTAATATATTTCATAAAGTTGAGGTATCATATAAGTCTTATTTTCTAGTGACATCTTTAAGGATAGGGTTCATGGCTTATTCATCTTAGTGTATATGGCCCTAAATACACTGAGTGTAGCTGAGCCATAAAAATAAAAAAATAATGTGTATTAAATTGAACTTACTTGAAAGAAGAACCAACACCATTGTTCATTAGGGAGGGGGAGTTTAGTTCTGTATTTAAACTCATATTTTACATTTTACTTGTGTAGGTAGGAATTGTAGAGTTTGATTACATGTAGTTTATACGTATACATATATTACATAGAGAATTAGGGCTTACTTACAGTGATGGAAAAGAAAATAGAGCTTGGACCAGAACTTTGATGATCTTAACTTCATTTTGGAATGGCTAGTGCAACAGAATTCTTCTGACAAGGTTATTAAAATGTAGACAAATTATCAATTTAAAAAAAAAAGAAAAGAAACTACAATGCTCAAACTTGTATAATGGCAATAACTTATGGGTCTTTCTATATATGACTACTGAAGTTATTTTCTGACAACAGCCAATAATATTTTAGGAAAGGAGGCAAATGATCCCAGATTGACCAAGTCTTAGATACCTAATTTGCAGAATTCACCATCTCACTCAATCAGATGCTACAGAGGCACATTTGGACTGTCTTCGTGGCTAGCATTGTCCCTTATTCAGCAGATCTGCTTTTAAAACTGCATTTCCTTTGTTCTGCTGAGTCGCAAAGGCTTTTCTATCAGTAGATGTATCGAACATTAAAGAACTGATCTTAGTGAGCCCAGTTTTCTCATTTAGTAACCGTAGCACTGGTGTTAACGTCAGTAGAAGTCTGGTGGTTATAACCAAAGCAAGAGGAGGCCTCTCTTTGAGTGTGTTTGCATGAATTGGGGTCTGGTGATTTAGGGTTCTGGGATTTCCTATTCTTCCTTAGCATTTATGAATTCAACTTCCATTTTCAGATTTCCAAAGGCCACTTGAGGGTTTAAGTAATGCCTTTAATTATAACTTAAAGTATAGGCAATTGCATTTCAGGAAGCTAGCAATTATCCAAAGTATATTATTGGAGAGTGAGTTATTGAAGTCTGCATAGTTTGTAAAACACCCATCAAAATAACTGGGGGAGAACAGAAATAAACTAGATTGGAACAATGAAGCTTGGAAACAATTCTGATTATGTCTAGAGTTAACATGATAATGAGTCCTAATTTTCGGGCATTAGGAGTCTTTGTAAAAATTCATACAGTCTCTCTTGCTTGCCCTTATTTAGAAATAGAGATGTTGGCAATGTTTTCATTAACTTTTAAAATATAAGCACTCAGTGCTAATGTGGCAGTTTACTATGCTTTTGCAGACTTCATTTTATGTAATTCTTAAAATTTCCCTATGACATAGGCAATAATGCTCCCTTGAGAATGGATGCTAAGAGGAGATAAGCAATTTGCCCAAAATCACATAGTTTTGAAGTAGCAATGCTGAATTACAACCCAGATCTTTTGCTCTAGAATCTAAATTAAAAAGCCCATTATGTGATCAAGTGACTAGAATGGTAGAGCAATTTTTCAGTGTTGAGGCACTTTTTAGGCAATTTTTAAAATGTGAGTAAGTAAATACTCATAAGAATGACATTGGAAAATAAATACCTTGATTTAAGAATCAATGCCAACTTTTTTTTTTTTTTTTAACCAGGCTGGCCCATGTTTTCCTAGTCATACTCACATGTCCCTATATCCTAAGGATCATGATATCTGGCATAAGGGAAGGTTGTATTTGCAGTCAGACATGATTTGAATTTTAACCTTCATTTATTAGTTGTATAACCTTGGGCAAGCTCTTTGGTTTACTTATTTGTAGGATGCTAAAAACAAATAATAGCAATCCAACAGGATTTTTATGAATAAATGAATGAGATAGTATCTTTAAAGTGCCTGCCATTCTAGGCACTGAGTAAATGATGGCCACTGCATTTATAGTAATGCCAAGCAGGGCATTATTTCAACTTAGAACATCTCACTCCTTTGAGAAGGTAGATAGTTTAAAAATACATCATGGTAGGTTTGTGATAAATTGAGTGACTTATATAGACTACATTTCCTGCATTTTCTTTTTTTCTTTTTATTAAAAGACCATCTCACTCTGTCGCCCAGCCTGGAGTGCAGTGGCCAGATCATAGCTCACTGTAACCTCAAAATCCTGGGCTCAAGCCACCCTCCTACCATGGCTTCCCAAAGTGCTGGGATTACAGGCATAAGCCACCACACCTGGCCAATTTCCTAGATTTTCAATACAATGATTTTCTTTCTGTATTTTTATTTAAAATTCTAGGACATGAGATGGAAAATTCATAGCCCTTTTTATAGAGTTTTTATACTTTAATGGACTCTATAATCCATAGATTATATCCTTTGAACCTAATGTACACAGTAGCCTTTGAGTAAAAGCAGCAGCATGTTTTCCAAACTAAAATATTTTCATAGGTCAAAACAACCTTTCTATTAAGAGTATGACCACCTGAGATGTGGTCTGCTTTGCTTACCATGGTTTCTCTGAATGGAATAACATGAGAATAGTGCTGGAGTGTCTTAAATAATGGCATGTTTTTGTCTCCTCCTCAATAGAGGTTTCCAGGGAACACTCCTGAGGTGGTAGTTGTAATGTGCCTTCTTTCATCAGGTAACTTGGCTGCAGATGTGCAGATATGTAGGAAGACGAGGAGCTCTGCAGGCTCTCAGTCCTCCTTACCTCTGCCCCCTCTGTCTTTGCTCCCCTCCCTCAACCTTCTCTTCCTCCACTGCCTCTTCTTATCTGGGCTCCTTTCTATGTCCTTCTGCATTCGATGGCATTTGTAACACAGACCTGAGAACACCTTGGTGTGCTAGGCAACTGGGCAGTTTTCAGGCAAGCAGTGGGAAAAATGGTGCCTTTTCCATCTGTAGCACTCCTTTAAAAATATAAAAGAAAAAGCATAAGTTACTTCAGAGATGGCACGTATTACAATGATGCTGTTATAGCTCACATGAGCTAGCATTTACTGAGCACTTACTATGTGCCGTGCACAATGTCCTTTGCATAATTTCACATATTTCTTATAACAACCTTGCTTCATAGGGACTGAATTGTGTCCCTCTAAATTCATATGCTGAAGCCCTGCCCCCACCCTCAATGTGATAGGGCATTTACAGAAATGATTAAGATCACACGAGGTCATCAGGGAAGGGACCCGATCAAATAGGATTAGTGTTCTTAAAAGAAAAGACACAGAGGGCTTGTTCTCTCTCTACCGTGGGAGGATAGAGTGAGAAGGTGGACATCTGCAAGCCAGGAAGAGAGCTCTTACAAGAAACTGACCCTACCAGACCTTAACCTTGGACTTCTAGCCTCCAGAACTGTGGGAAAATAAATTGCTGTTGTTTAAGCCACCCAGTCTGTGATATTTTGTTATGGCAGCCTGAGCTGACTAATACAAGCCTGAATTGGGTCCCTTTTTTAAAAAGAGGAGGAAACTGAGGCTTAGATTACTGAATTAAAGAATTCTGATAGTATTCTAACACTGTTTTTAACCTCTTTGTCTTTTCTAGCTCTGGGTGAGATTTAGGGGGCTGCTTTGTTCTTTTTTCTCAAACCACATGTTTGATTCCATTTGCCCCTCCTATTTTTCTAGTCTTTCTTAAGAATTATTCTCATTCAGTACTCAGCACTCTTTTTTTGTTGTTTTGCTATGTTGTCTTTATTAGTCTTTTCTTACTTAAGAAAACTGAATTTTGACAGGGTTAAAGTTTTTTTTTATTTAATTTTTTTTATTTCAGGAAACTATGGGGGTACAAACATTTTGGTTACATGTTATGACTTTGCCACATCCCAACCATGATTTGAGACGTGCCCTCCCCCCCCAATGCTCACTGTGTCCATTAGTTGTGACTTTACCCACCCCCAACCCTTCTACCCCCAAAGAATATTACTACTGTGTGAGTACCTTAATGTTGATCAGTCAGTGCCAGTTTGATGGCAAGTACATGTGGTGTCTATTCTTCCGTTCTTGTGATACCTCACTTCAGAGGATGGGCTCAAGCTCTATCCAAGAGAATATAAGAGGTGCTAGGTCACCATCATTTCTTATAATTGAGTAGTATTCCATTGTATACATATGCCATATTTTATTAATGCACTCATGGATTGATGGGCACTTGGGTTGTTTCCACATCTTTGCAATTGCGAATTGTGCTGCCATAAACATTCGAATGTTTACGGCAGTACTAGGCACTCTTGACTTTTCGATTTCTTTCAAAATCCTATCCTCTACCCCCATGCAAGCATTTTGTTATTGCCTTGTGCCCTCTCTCACCTCTTCAAAATGTTTTCTGAAAACGATTTCCTCTCTCAGACTCAGAGGTTTTCTCACTCATCAAGCATATCTTTCCCCATCCCTATTACAATGTTTTCTCAATGTTTCCACTTGGATAAACATCTCCTGAAAGACTTCAAGCTTTTTTGTTTTTGTTTCTGTTGTTTGTTTTTGCAACTTCAGTAAAGTTCTTGGTGATCTGAAGACAAGAAGTAATGAGAAAAATAGGGAGATAATTTGTCATTTTCTAAGTAAAGATTTGGTGATTTAACCTCCACTTCCTGTCCAGTTTTTAAAGAATTTAAAGATGATTTATTTTGTGTTATTTTAAAAGAAAGCATCCTACCTATTTCTCTGCTATTTTAATTATGAAGTATTTCTTTCGAATTTCAAATTCTCTACCTCTGGGGCAACAAATGTCCCCATAGTTTATTGAACTGCCAATATCAAGACATGCAGTAATGAACAATAGACATGTTTTTCGTCTCCAATACCCAGGGCTATCCTGTTGTTTACATTACTCATCTCTCTCATGTAAGAGAAAAATAAAGATATTCCCCATAGATCTTTCGTTTTGCCAATTCCGTGAGTCATCCTTTCTTTTCTACTTCCTTACCTAAACCTGTAATAAATCATCAGGTCTTAGAGATACAACTTCTTAAACACCGAATCTCTTGTAATCAGTCTTCTTGCCTACAGTCCCCTGCTGTTGTCTCAGGCCTTCCTATTGCTAACTTACTGCCCTCGTCTTGCCTGTAACCCTCTCATGACTTCTCCTTGAACGGAGGATAACAAATGCACACAGCAGGGCACACATAGTCTTCCAGGCCTTAGTTCTTATCTATAAATTCAATCTGAATTTTATTAACTGTCCCTTCTCTAGCTAGCCTGATCCTATGCCTGGAAATTTTGAACAGTTGATCCATTCTGCATGCATTGCCGACTATGTGGCAGACCCTATGCTAGACACTGGGGAAGCAAGGATGGTCAAGATGTAGTCATGTCCTCCTGGAATGTGCAGTCTAAAGGGAATATAGATACGTCTACAAGAGGTTACACTTGAGTGTATTAAGCTCTACAGTAGGGAAATTACAGCATGCTATCGGGGAATATAGAAGTGATACCAACTCAGACTCAAGGAAGTCAAAGAAGACATGTTATAGCCAACCTGAAGGTTGAGACGTGCTTTTCAGGCGCTGCCAATGCTTAGAAGTTGAGGACAAGGACAAGTTGAGGACAGGTGCTACCAACGCTTAGGAGTTGAGGACAAGTTGCTTCAGGCAGAGAGCACATCATTTGCAAAGGTGAGAAAACATGTAATTCATATTATGAGAACAGCGAGTAGTTCATTGTGGCTAGAGCAGGAGTGGCTGAGCAAGCTGTGTTGGAAGATGAAGCTTGGAGGGATACATTTCTTTAACAATCAGGCTCTTCCGGTTGTTTTTCATGCCATTCCCTCTGCCTGAAATGTCCTTTCCACTCCTGTCCACCTGGCAGCCTCCTACCCACTCTTGGACTCAGCTTGACCATCACCTCCTTTGTAAAGTTGTCCTAATCTTGCTTAGGCGATACAATTTTTATCTAACACATAACTAGGTTTATATTCATATTACTATATCTGTCTCTTGCCCTACTGGGTCAGCTCCAGGAAGGCAATGTTGATAATCTATCCTTATATACTTTTGTTTTAGCAAAGGAACTATTATAAAGTGGATGCCCAACCTAAAACATTTGCTAATGTCACACTTTTTAAAAAGTGTCCTATTTTTCCCATGGATAATGAAACATTTTGTTTCATTCACGTCTTGGGCTAGGGTTGTGTAGGTACGTGTCGTCGTACTTTAACATGTCCTTTAATATATAGAGTTAGGAAACTGCTCAGCAGAATTATGCTTATTTGATGCCACAAGTTTATGTGAAAATCAGGCATGACTCCAGGAGGAATGTGTTCAGGGCTCCAAACTCTTCACTTTAAAGGTTGAGTTTATGATGAGGATTGAATGAACAAAGTTTGGGGAAGAAAGGTACCTGCCAGGTGACGTCCATACTAAGAGTCAAGAGCTGACACTCAAAAGTTGAAAAGTTGCTACTGGTTTCTCATGATACTTGATACCAGAATCCACCCTGGCCTCATTCTCCTCGTAGCAGCCTTAGACTAAAGAAGAGTGGCTATGTGAGTGAATTTAAAGAGTTGTTTTAGAAGAATCCAAGCCAGTCTTGGCATGAAGCATTCTTGACTGAGCATATTTTTAAAGAAAGACTCTACCACCTTTGTACTTAGGGGAATACCATGCCTGGGACTAATCGGCAGAGCCCTGCCTCTCTGGTGAGGGCAGTTATCAGGTTAAGGGATTTGGGCACAAAGTAGGTGGCCTACCTGTGGCTTTTCTGGTTTTTATCAGTAAGCCTCCAGGTTAAAAGTGGTAACCAAAATGGATACATCAGAATCAGGAGGGGCAAATACCTCTATCAGAAATATATCTCAATGGGACCACCAGCTTGTTCAGGCCTCCTATTTGTTCAATACTTCATTTAGTCAAGAATATTTACTGAGGCTGGACGTGGTGGCTCACGCCTGTAATCCTAGCACTCTGGGAGGTTGAGGTGGGCGGATCGTTAGAGGTCAGGAGTTCGAAACCAGCCTGAGCAAGAACCTGTCTCTACCAAAAATAGAAAGAAATTAATTGGCCAACTAAAAATATATATATGAAAAATTAGCCAGGCATGGTGGCGCATGCCTGTAGTCTCAGCTACTCGGGAGGCTGAGGCAGTAGGATCGCTTGAGCCCAGGAGATTGAGGTTGCTGTGAGCCAGGCTGACGCCACGGCACTCACTCTAGCCTGGGCAAGAAAGTGAGACTCTGTCTCAAAATAAAAAAGAATATTTACTGAAAATCTATTATATGCCAGGCACTTCTCTAAGTATTTGGGATATAAAAGGTAGGCAAAATGCCCACATTGAGTTCATTTCCTAGAAATAAATATATATAAAATACTGTTTTAGGTAGAGATAACTGCCATGAAGAAAGAAAAAAAAAAAAACAGCGTGAGGAGGTAGGGTGTGAGTAAGTGTGTGGCTGTGGGGGACTTGTTGGAGAGACAGGGGTCAGGCACACCTTTCTGAGGGAAGGATGTTGAGCAGAAAATGAAATGAAGTGAGAGCATGGAGCTTATGGCCACATAGGTAAGGGTGCACCCCACAGAGGAAAGAGCACAAAGCCCATGGGGAGAATAAATTTGCCATATTAAGGAGCATTATGAGAGCAGAGAGAACAAGGAGGAAAATAGTGGGGAGATTATGCTGGAGAAGTGAGATAAATGGTAGATTCTGAGAGGCCATGCAAGTCTGGAAACTATGGGCAAGTTTTGAGATTTAGGTTTCTAAACGATCACTGGTGCTATAATTCACTGTGGCAGGGGTAGAAAGCTTGCATTAGTCCAAAGGAAAACGAACCATTCATGTGGACTCAGGTGGTAGCTGTGGAGATGGTGAGAAGTGGCTGGATTTAGGATAAACTCTGGAAGTGGGGCCAACAGAATTGGATTTAAAGAGGAGTGGGGAACCTGCAGCCTCAAGGCCACATGTGGTCCTCCAGATGCCCAAGTGTGGCCCCCTGACCAAATCCAAACTTCACAGAACAAATCCTTTTGTTAAAAGGATCCAGAAGACCACATGTGGCCTCAAGGATGCAGGTTCCCAACCTGGCATTATTGTTCATTTTTTAAGTAAGCATCAAAGAAAGATGCCCTTTGAGTTTGTGCCTATTGGTCCAGTCCTGACATGGTAATCTTCATCTGCACTAGCTTCTAGCAGATACAGCTTGTAGGGGGGACTTCTAGGAGCCAGCACCAAGGGCAACTGACCCTTACTTCTAGGATTTTTACACATACCAAAGTTAGTGGAATCTTGGAGAAGAGGGACTTCCTGTTCAAGAGGGAAAGCAGGAAGTGATGGTTGCTATACTTGGGGTAGTGCCATTTTTCCCTCAAGGTGATGAAACCTGGGCTTGCTGGTTCCCCTATATTGCACAAACACACCAGAAAGTGCCCCAGGTGGGTGAGGTATAAAGCAGTGAGCTGAGAAATTTTAAAACAAACACGTCTCCCCCACACCCCCCTGGAAACTTTTGACATATAGCTGCAGAATCTCTGCAGAGAATGGCTAGTCTTCTGAATATGTTAGCCATAATGAAAAACCCAAATGCTCTCTTTTTTCTTCGCCCAGAATATATTTAAAGATTTTGAGTCTTCACAGTGCCTCCCAAATATGCTCTTCTTTTTCCATGGCCTGACTGTTCCCAACTCTAATATTTTCCTCTCTCTAGACATATAGCCTTGACTCAAAGCAGAAGAATTAGTGTAGTTTCACATTTCTACATGTTGAGACCGAATGGCTGAATTGGGGTGGAATCCTTTTCACATTTTCCCATCTGCCTTCTCTACCCAGTGCCGAGGAGAGAGTTCTGGGCACAAGCATTGAGTCCAGGTTGATTATGGGGATGGTCTAAGCCACAGCCATTTATCCTCTTTCTCTGGGTCATAATGGACAGTGCTTGTGAGTGAACCATAGCTTTGATTATTTCATTAGTGAAGATTATACATGAACCTCTCTATTCTCTGTTGTTTCTTACTTCAAAGATTGATGTTTCCATTTTCAAAAAAAATTTTTAACTGACACAGTTTAATTGTACATATTATGGAGTACAACTTGATGTTTTGATACATGTATATATTGCATAATGTTCAAATCAGGCTTGTCAGTATATCTACTATCTCATGTATCCACTATCTCCCTATGGTGAGAATACTCAGCATCCCCCTCTCCACCCACTTTGCAATACACAACATCCTATTAACCATAATCACCCCACTGTCCAATAGAACACCAGAACTAATTTGTCCTATCTCCTTGTTATTTCATATCCATTGGCCAATCTCTCTCCCCATCTTCCCCTTTCCCATCTCTTCCCCAGTCTCTGGTAATCACTGCTTTACTCTTCTATGAGATGAACTCTTTTCTAGATCCCACATATGGATGGGTGAGATCCTGTGACATTTGTTTTTCTGTGCCTGACTTAATTCACTTAACTCAATGTCCCCTGGGTTCAGCCATTTTGTCTCAAATGACATGATTTTATCCTTTTTTATAGATAAATAGTATACCACATTTTCCTTATCCATTTATCCGTTGTTGGGCATTTAGGTTGATTCCAAGTTTTGGCTATTGTGGATAGTGCTGCAATAAACACGGGAATGCAGATATCTCTTTGATGTACTGATTTCATTGCCATTAGACACATACCCAGTAGTGGGATTGCTGGATCATGTGCTAGTTATAGTTTTTAATTTTTTGAGGAAGTTCCATTCTGTTTTCCACAATGGCTATACTAATTTACATTCTCATCAATCATATGTAAGGGTTCCCTTTTCTTCACATGCTCCCCAACACTTTTGTTTCTTCTTTTTGATAATAGCTATTCTAAATGGAGTGAAGTGGTATCTCATTGTGGCTTTGATATGCATTTTCCTGATGACTAATGATGTTGATAATTTTTTCATGTACCTGTTGGCCATTTGTATGTTTTCTTTTGAGAAATGTCTACTAAGGTTTTTTGCCCATTTTTAAAATGGATTATTTAATTTTTGCTGTTGAGTCATTTGAGTTCCTTATATATTTTGGATATTAACTCCTTGTCAGATGTATAGTTTGCAAATATTTTCTCCCATTCTGTAGGTTGTCTCTTTACTCTGTCAATTGTTTCCTTTACTGTGCAAAAATGTTTTAATTTGATACAAAATTGGGTCTTTCTAATGGCATGAATAGTTATGGACCAACAAAAAAAATATGACAAGTGCAGAAATAGTTTTGTGATCTATTTCAATTGAAGGTTTATGTGTTTGTGTATGAGGTGGTGGTGAAACAATTTTTTTCTGCCTCAATATTTCTTCAAAGAAAATAAATACAGGAAAGTTGTACATCCTAGGATGTTACATTTCTAAATGTATATTCCTTCTTTCTTTCTTTTTTCTTTGTTTCTTCCTTTCTTTTGGATTCTTATTGTTTTGCTAATTATATTAGTTATCTATTGCTGTATAACAACTTGCCCCAAAATTTAGAGGCTAAAAACAATAAGTATCTATAATCTCAGTTTTCATGAGTCACAAATCTGCATGTGGCTTACGTGGACCCTCTGTCTCAGAGTCTGTCACAATGTAGTAATCAAAGTGTCAGCTAGGGCTCTAGTCATTTCAAGGTGCGATCTGGGGAGGATATACTTCCAAGTTTAATTACATGGTTGTTGGGACACCCATGATGGCTGTTGACTGGTGGCATAAGTTCCTTGCCATGTTGGCTTCTTGATAGGGCTGTTCACAACATGGCCACTTGCTTCCCCTTGATTAAAAGCTCTGAGAAAGAATAGAAGTCACATTCTTTCTGTTTCCTGCTCATGGGAGTGATAGCTCTTAACTTTCCCTATATTCTGTTCATTAGAATCCAGTCACTAAGTGCAGCCCACAATCAAGAGAGGGGATAACACAGAGGTGAGGATCAATGGGAGCTATTGTAGAATCTCTCAACCACACTCATCTATTAATTCATAATAAAATATTTATTAAAGACATGTATAAAAAGCCTTGTTCTATGGACTAGGGTTTTAGAAGGGCCCCAAATACAAAGAAGTATATAGTATTTTGTGTTTCTCTAAGTGCGATTTGCTATCTATCTAAGAAGAAATATATATACTTTAAAAATATCCTACAATAATATGTCAGCATAAAATAAGTGCTGAAAGAGAAACACATTTCCATCTGACGTAGCTGCTTTAGAGTGTGACACATTAAAGGATGACTATTGGCAATCTACTTGGAACCAAATAGGAACCAAACCAAACAGCTTTATTTCTTTCTAAAATATTTTAAGATCCTCTGAGAGTATTGCTGCAACAATTCTCCTCCATTCTCTCCCCGCCTCCCACAAATGGCTGGAAGCAAAAGAGAAAAAAGATGAGAAAAACAGGACTTGCAGTTCTTGTGATATGACTTTTTAAAAAATTTTGTTTCTGGAACTTTCTGAGGCAATTTGCTGTGGAGCTCCTAGGCATCCTTCCCGTGTGTAACTGGAAAGTAAACAATGACTGGAATCATAGGAGTTTTGTTTTGTTTTTTAGAACCCTGCCCAAAGCTAGCCTCTCATTTTGTCAACAAGGAAAACAAAGTCTTGAGATGTCAATGACTTGCTCAAGTTCACAAGCACTGTGAAGAGAGCAAGGATTCTCCAGCTTTCAAACCACTGCTCTTTCCATAACATCCCACTGCCTTCTACCAAACGTGCAAACACAGTAGACTCCACCTGGATTGCTTATACATCACATTAATAGCACTGCCAGTGCAGTGACACAGGCTGTCCTTATATCACATGTGAGGACCCCAATCAGTTTTGGAGATTATTTTATTTTCTTGTACCAACTAGTATTAGTTCAGTTTTTTGATAGCACTATACATATAAAATACCATTTATTTTAGTGAGATTTAGGCTTCTTCTTTCAATGGAATGTTCAATAAGGAAAATTGAATACATTTTAGTAATATCTGCTTGCTACAGTGGAAGGAGAGAACCATTAGAATTATAGGAAGTTGAAATGCTATTTGAATTGGAGTTTCAAAATAAAACCAGTTTACATTTAGCAATGATAAAAGTTCACAGAAATATTCTAGTATATAACACTTTCTTAGAGCAGTTATATATTTCTGATAAGTTTTACTGATAAGTTTTACATACCATAATGTCACTCTAGCAGAAAGAAAACCCAAATTTTTAATTGGCAATTTAAGAAATAGTGTCTTTATTAAATGTAGATTGTAAATTTAAGTACACATGGGTTTAAAACAATAAGTCTCTTATCTTGGTTCTTAAACTTCTTTTGTATTTTTCAGGAGATATATTCCAGACATGGAGAAGAAATCAATTGCATTACCTCTTAACTATCCATTTATCCCCTCTGCACTTTCTTTTTGTCCTCCTTAATTTTAAGAATTTATAGTGCTAGCTTGAACTTTCATAAACTGTAATATTCCTGCAGAAAGTGATAACAGCCATGTTAGATGCTGTGATTTTTTTTAATAAAAGTGATATACCATCTCTCCCTAACAGAAATCTCAAATAAAAAATTAAAATATGGTTAAGTATTACAGATGATGTTGATATGTGTGTCATTACTTTGTGAAGACTAAATCTTTTGGAAGAGTAATGGTGGGGTCAATTTTGCTGTGACAGAGTGATCTCTGGTGAAACTGCCAAGTGAAACTGGTGACTTAAAATTAAATAAAGACTTGTGGCTGTAGTTGTACTGACTTATGAAACAACAAAACCCTTTATGTGCAACTATTAAGTCCCAGGAAAGATCTTAAGCAATTTCACAATCTTTACAGTGTGGTATATTTCCAAAGCCATTATCTTATTGTGCCCTTGGACTCTTTTGTAAGATATGATTCTCTTCTCCATTTCACAGAAAGAAGAGGAAATCTGACATCAGGAAGATAACATGACTTTTTTATGGTCATGCAGTCAATGGGATTGGATCTTAGGTTTTCTGAGCCCCAGGCTTTTGCTTTGTCACTTAAGCACTTTTAGGAAAGTGACAGGGATGTCAATATGCAACAAATCCACAAAAATCACTCACTGACAAACACACAAGTGAGCAGACATAACGTGGACTAAGTGAAGTGTTCCTTCCACACTCCAGTTCTTCCAGACCCTTTGTTATCCCTTCAACTCACCCTACTTTTCCATAATTGTGAGTTTGCTATCTTGTTCTCTTTAAATTAGACTATCCTTTATTTTCTTTTCTGCCTACTGAAATTCTAAGTGTTGCTTATGATCCTTCTCAGATATCATTCATTGATTTGGTAGTCTTCTTTTGATTTGTATTGAATGTTTTCCTCCTAAGCCTCGGCCCCTGCAAACAATGTCATTTGAACCTGACTTTGGATGCATTATCATGTGGTGATATGTGTTAGAATATTCATCTTCAGATCTGTCCCTGCTCATAAGAGCAAGGAACATGGTTTGTTTCTACTGGGCTTTGCAGTAATTTATACATAGGAGGAGATAGGTGCATATGGGATAAATTTAAGTATTTGTATGAGCAATATGGCAATTACAAACCAGGAAATGAAGAACTTACCTTCACCTGCCTGGGTGGTAGGATTCTGAACTTTCTTAGGTGATCAAGTGAATTCCTGGGCAGAAAGGCAATAGTAAACACTAATGAAGGTGCCAATTGTGGCAGGTGGTGGTAGTAAGCATGATAGAGAGCAGAGGTGCTTGAGGTTCCCCTTTACAAACACTTGTCCTGCATCACTTGCCTGCTTGCCTATGTAACATTTCTACTCAGCTGAAAACTCCATGAGATGTGCCCACTGTATTCTCAGTGACTAGCACAGGACAGGGTTAGAGGAGCTTCTAGACATTTGTTGACTGAATGACTAATGCATGACAGTTGGATCTCTCACAGTAAGAGTAGAAAAGGGGAACACATGTCATGCACAGATTGTTTATTCACTGATGATGGTCTCCACATAAAGTGTTTTGATTTTTAGTGTGTGTTTTTGTATATTTGGATGGCTTATGCCTTTGTAAATTGTGTTACTTCCCCCTTCCATATGCCTTTCTGTTTTTAATTACCTTTATATACTGCCAAAACAAAATAAATCCAACAGCTGCCTCCACTTGAGTTGCCTTTAGAATTGTTTTATGATCTCCTATCTCCTTTAAATATACCCTATGTACATTTTTGAGGGGGAGGCAGGAATCTGCAGAGAAGACAGACGAGTCAGTCACTCCTGTCTTAGCACAAGAATTTACTCTGAAATGTCTAAGCGGAGGAACTATCTTACCTCAGTTCTTTCCCAAAGATTCTTGCATGCTAAGTATCTTCTTTAATACCATTCTAATTATTCATTATTTTCTCAGTTTAAAATAATTTATAGGGATTCTCATTACAGAAATAGATATTAATTGGATCCATTTCTCTCTCTCTCTCTTTTTTTTTAAAAAGAGGGGATTCCTAAACCTAAGTGGGAAATTTTATGTAAAATGTTGTAGGAGATTTAAATGTATTTAAAGAAGGCTAATTAAAAAAATTTAATAGGTACTCTCTCAAAGGAAATGAAACTACAGCATATGTGACTTTCATTAGTGACTTTACTATAGAGATATAAACCAAAGTACTTAATAGGGAAAATTTAATAATTAATTAATTGATCCTTAAATTGTTTGTTACATACTCACGAAATACATCTTTTGTGTATTTTCTGAATTACTCTCTTAGGGAAAAGGCAAACTATTGCTTATAGTAAGTCAAACCTTGTCAACTGTTAGTAAGGTGACCAGGGTCACAGCTCATTCTGCATATCCCAGATGAGGTCTCTTGATTTTCTCAGATCATGAGAAGTGAAGTAAACAGTAATTAGTTGTCAAATTAAAACATCATTTTATGTAGGAATTCAGGATGGGGTCATCATGATACAATGATCATGATAGTAAAAACTAATCTAATGTGTATTTCCAAGGAAATTAGTTAAAGATAAGGAGGCAACCCTAGGGTACCTGGTAAACTAATTGTATTTTCATCCAGAAATTCAATGTTTCCTAGTATAATATTTAGAATACCAAAGAAATCAGCCACAAAGTGAACATAAAATTTAATAAGATTTAATTCATTCTTTCATGACATTTTTGTTAGCTTTTTTCTTAAGTGGACATTGAAGTACAGTTAAATGCAATTCATATATTGTATTTTTATTATTTTTTTTGAGACAGAGTCTCACTCTGTCACCCTGGGCTATCCTAGTTCACTGCAACCTCAAATTCCTGGGCTCAAGTGATCCTCCTGCCTCAGTTTCCCAAGTAACTGGAACTACAGATGTGTACCACCATGTACACCTAATTTTTTTTTCTATTTTTAGTAGAAATGGCATCTTCCTTTTCCTCAGGCTGGTCTCCTAACCTCCTATCTCCTAATCTCAAGCCATCCTCCCACCTCAGCCTCCCAGAGCGCTAGGATTATAGGTGTGAGCCACCTTGCCCTCATGTTTTTCTATTTCTTTAACTTAAAAAAAGGACTCAAATACTACCTATGCCAAATACAGACTGATAATTCCCAAATTTTTATATCTGGCTTTGACTTTCTCCTGTACTCCAGACCTGTGTGTTCACCTCCACACTTGACTTATCTACTTTGTGTACAGTAAGAGACATCCCAAACTTCACATGTCCAAAACGGAATTCTTCATCCTCCCCATTCCCATTCCTGTTTCTCTCGCTGCCTTTGTCACCTCAGTTAATGACAACTTCATCTTCCCAGTTACCCGAGCCCAGAACCTTGGGAGTTACCCTTGACTTTTCCCTTTCCAGACTCTAAATCCATCAGGTTTCAGAGCGCACACAGAATCTGACCACTCCTCACCTCGTTCTATCGGGCAGGTCTGAGCTGCTGCCATTTCTCACCTGGATTTACCATAAGAACCTCTGAGCGGTCTCTGCTTCAAACTTTGCCCTCCTGCAGTAGATTCTGAACATAGCAGCCAGATCGATCCTTCAAAAATAAAGATAGCTCATGCCATTCCTCTGCTCAACAACCTCGAGCAGCTCTGCATTTCAGTCGGAGTAAATGCCTAGATCCTTATAATGGTTACCAGAGTTCTCCGCAATCTGGCCTCCCATGACTTCTCCGACCTTATCTCCAACTTCTCTCTACCTGGTTCACTCAACTCCTGCAATACTGCCCTCCTTACCATTCCTGGAAAATGGATCTGCTGGGGAAATACTTTTCTTGATGACCACGTATGTACATGGCTCGCTCTTCTCCCTCCTTCAAGTTATTCCTCAAATGTCATCTTCTTAATGGGGCCTTCCCTGATACCCTTTTGAAAATTATTGTCTGTGCCTCTTGTGTCCACATCCATGGGTTCGATTTGTGTGGGAGACAATTCATTTATTCTCTCCAGGTCTCGATTTTCCCACTATACATCTAGTGCTACAGGCAAAAAAGTTTTGGAAAGTCCTCTGGGTCTAAAATTTAAAAAAATTCTATGATACCAAGTTGACCCTGCTAAATCGAGTACTTAGACTTGGGCTTGAAAGTTAGTGAAGAAGACTGGGAAGACTGGCCCCATTTTCCCAAATGCTCAACTTCTGTATGAAGTATTAAAACATAGCATGCGATGCTGGCTAAGGCAAGTGTTACATTTCTAAAATAAATCTAATTTAAAAGTGTGCTTGTTTTTGCTGGTCCCAATTTGCTTTGGCTAACTGAATAGTCAGGAGGCCTTAAAGAAGAAAATTGAGTTCTCTGGGCCTTGGTTTCTTCATCTATAAAATCTATAAAATGAGCACAATATAAAATATTGTGCTCGATGATGTCCAAGTTCTCTTCTAGATTTAGAATTCCCCCTTTCCGGGAGCAAACTCAGACTTTTCCTCATAGTCATGACTCTTCATCTAGTCATAAAATATTCATATGCAAGTTGATGACAAGAGACAAACTCCCATGGCTTTGTATAGCATGGCACCATTCCCACTGAGTATAGTTGTAGATATTTATTACAGTTCTGTTCATATGCTCAGCCATCCCACGGAGACCTCAGAGTTTAGCGTGAGTCTAAGACACATACTTGTACATTTATTTTCGGTGTTAGATAATTATGCAAAAAAAAAGCAGAATGCAGAGACGCAATAGATGTTTTGTTCCCAAGTATCTGAAAACTTCTTGTTAGAATTGTGTTTTGTTGTGCCAGAAGATCATCATTATCTGAATATTTTAACGTAAATACCAAAAGGTTTTTGAAGGGAAGGCCCTTTTCCAGGCTAACATGCTTAATACTTTTGATTCTGAGAAAGATCAGTTTAATACTTTTCTTCATGAAGGATACTAGTGAATAATAAAGAACTTAAATATCAAGTTGGTGAGTCATTTTTCTTTGTGAACTCTACTTAAATGTAATTATTAAGCTATAATCTTAATCAGTACTTAAAGACTGTTTCTGTACAGAATTGAAGCAAATGATATTTTGTTAAATAGTACCTTCCAGATATACGAGCATTTATAGTTTCTGGGGTGTGATTATGGGAGTAAACAGAAGGATTGTACAAAAAGGAAATTTTCTGGCTTTATTCTTCATAGAACTAAAGTTGCAGCTAATATATAAAAGCAACTTCTGATGTAATTTTGGTCCTTGTAGGCACAGTGTTTGGAAATTCACATTTCTGTGGCTTTCAAATGTTTTTGAGGTGTTATCCAACAAATTTGCACAAAGTTCCTTTGAGCATAAAGAACAAAGACGATTGAGATGACCATTTTCCAGAAGGCAAAGCCTCAGCACCTGGAAGAGGGAAGCAAAGATTCTCCGGAACTTAACCATTCGATGTCTGATTTCGTACTGAGTCATGGGACTAATGTGATCGTTCATTCGTTCATTCACTTATCAGTCAGTATTGTTTCAAGTTAGGCCTCGTTGAGACTTTGAAGATGTGATTGCCTTATTATCGGAAATCTGTCAGGAACAATGCACTGGAATGCCCAAGGATAAACCAAAGGCTCCTTAGTAACGTTGGTCCTATTCTAGCTCCTTTTCCATTTTGTACAGAGGATATTTTTGTGGAACTGTGAACATAATTGAAATCATATGTCACTACCCTTGGTGCTTCCAGACAGGCAGACTGGCATCAGTTGCACTATAGAAACTTGATACTCATAATGTTTTCCTCTTTATTACTAGGGAGGTTTTAAAGAAGACCAAAAGCTCATGAGTAGTTGTAGAGTCTAAGAAACACTTTCCGTTATAAATCTTGGGATTTTAGTATACTTTCTCTTTTAGCCAGAATTTAATTTTATTTCTTTAAAATTTTCTTTCTCCCCATAAAAGTTATTTGTCTTGAATACACACAAACACATAATCTTGAAATTATGAGTTTCTTCGTATATGTGACCAATCAATTTATGTCATTTTCTTGTCCTCTTCCTCCAATCCAGGACAGGGTCCCACCCAGAAGCTTGAAATACTTTATCTCAGGGGGCTATATCAAGCTGCCTTGTTTTTGGTAGTTCACTTTCCCTAGGGGCTGGAGACTGCCTCTCTACCCTATGTCTCCTGGTTCTCACTGCAAAGGGTAGACCTTGTAGAATAATGACAACAGCCTCTCTAAAAGGATTTGGTTACCTCCATCTTAATTGCACCACGGCAAGTTGATAGGAAGGAAAAAGCTCAGTCCCTGAATGTCACCGATAAAGTTTGGTTGCCATAATTTAAGAAAAAAAAAAAAGCTTTTCAAACACATGCTATAAGAACTAAGAATAACAGAGATATTGGAAACTCACTTACTTGGAAGGAAAGGAAAAGGGAAGAAAGAGAAAAATGAAGAGAAAAGGGAAAAAGGGAGAGAGAGGTGACGTGGCTGCTAGTAACATCAGTCTCTGAAACCAGCTGGAATATTGTGTGTCTCTCAGCTTCTGCATAATGAATAAAGGTTTTCCAAATGATATAGGTTTGGTTCCAAGAGGGAGGAGGCCACGTTAGCACTCATTCCTTCAGAACCACAGTATTGCAGACTGCACCATCTCACTGCCTGTTTTCCTCATCTACCAAAGGGGAAGCGGGTGGAGTTGCTTTTAATTATTAGCCTTTAAAATATCCTCTTTATTATTTGTGGTCCTGGCAAAGGAAAAACTTATATTCATAGGTAATCCCAGTCTTATTTTAGTCCTTTCGTTCAGCCTCTCCCTTCCAAATCTTTTACCTGAACAGAACCCCAGATTTAACAGATATGTAGCAAACAGTTGGACCAAAAAGAGAGAAAACAAAAGAAGTCAGGTCCTATGTGACACCTACCCCTCATGAATCACAGAGAGAAATCCCTGGCCCAGCATGGTGGCTCACGCCTGTAATCAATCCTAGCACTCTGGGAGGCCAAGGTGGGCGGATTGCTCAAGGTCAGGAGTTCGAAACCAGCCTGAGCAAGAGTAAGACCCGTCTCTACTAAAAATAAAAAGAAATTAATTGGCTAACTAAAAATATAGAAAAAATTATCAGGGTATGGTGGTACATGCCGGTAGTCCCAGCTATCTGGGAGTCTGAGGCAGGAGGATCTCTTGAGCCCAGGAGTTTGAGGTTGCTGTGAGCTAGGCTGATGCCACGGCGTTCTATCTGGGGCAACAGAGTAAGACTTAGTCTCAAAAAAAAAAAAAAAAAAAAAAAAAAAACAAAGAGAAAGAAATCCCTGGGAATGCCCTGTATCTATCTCTGGGGCACCGCTTATTGGCTATATCAGAGGATAATGTCCCAATTGACTGCATTTCATTTTAATAGCTCCAAGGAGGCAAAATGAAGTTTATTCCTCTATTATATTCTTCTATTCATCTTGGAGCATTTTGCATACAATTATTTGGGACTTCTTTAATTAATCTAAAATGACTTGTTAAGAAATTACGAATAGTAAATGTTGAGAATGCAGACAAATTGACCTGAACTTTTATTTGGTCTCTCTCATGCTTACTTTTAAATGAATTATTGAATTAATCTGTATGTCTCAGAATTTTCATGTGTGAGATTTACTGAGTGGCTCTAAGCCATGACCACCGTGACATGTCTTGTAATGGCCATACAAAAAGTAAGGAATTGCAGTCCTATCACAAAACTATGCAGGAAGAAAATTTTTCCTGGCATTTCTTTTTTAGAGGTGAAATAGAATATTGGCTTTTAGGGTTCAAGATTATGATTTGAATTCGAATTGCCCTGATATGTATTAGGCATCTGGTGTTTGTTTAATGAATGAATGCCAGTTGGCATGACAGAGAATACAAAATCAAATGAATGTATGAGACACAGTTTGTTGGCTAGTTCTTAGATATTCATATTGAAGAACAGTAAGAAAAATGTGGTGGATTATTATTTCTCTTGGAAATTCAAAGTGATGTGTGACTGAAATGATTATTACATTGACACATAAGGGATAAGTAGTCTCTCAATATAGGTGATTAGGTTAGTGACTACTTTTGTTTTTTCTCTCATGTGTGTAACCAGAGAAAAAGAGAACTTGACCAACATCAGGTTTTGGAACTATTCAGTTTCTATGATATTAGGAAGATATAACTAGGAATGCTATGTTTAATGGTACAAACATAAACATTTAAATGTATCTTGAAATGAGCACATTCTGGGAATTATATTAAGGCTATAATTGAAAGCTAATGCTGTATCCCCAGGAAACTAAATAAATTAGTATTTGATAAAACACTGTGTAGAAAGTCATTTAGACCTTTTCTTTGCTGGGGCAAGGAAGTATTTGACCCTACTACAATTTTTTATGAGGGCATTTCAGAGTCAAATGGCACAATGTGCTATCCTTCTGAGGAAACTAGTAGGCATGATAAAATGATGCTAAATATTTTACTCTTGTAAATTTTCATTTACCAGAAGCTCATAATGAGAAAGAATTTTACTGGAAAATTATTATTTATCCCAGTTGGAATGAGTAGCCAGAAAAAGAAGCCATAATGGAAACAGCCAGGCAGAACTATGGGTTGAAACAAAGTTTGTGTACAGGTGCTACTCATTTGTGAGCAGTGAACATTGAAAAGAAAATCACTTCTGAGGAAAGGGTTCACCAGCTGAACTGAGTACAGTGAGCTGAGTTGGTCCAGATTTCTGGATCTCTCATTTTGATACAACGAGGAACAGAACACACAACGAAGGAAAGTCCAGTAGACGTGAACTTATCCAAAGTCCAATGATCGGAGATTGTCAAAAATGGCGGACTAGGGATGACCTCCTTGCTCTTTGCTCTTGGAGAGGGAGGTGAAGAGGGCGGCCTGAATCACTCGAGCAGGTAGTTCTCCTATAGGATCATCTTCACGGAACTACAGGGAAGCTTCGAGGGGCAGCAGCGCCGGGAAAAGGAAGAAAGTGACTCAGTGGATTTACTGTGAAGTTCCGAGAATCCGAGTGGTACTGCGCGGATTGGAGTGTAAGCTGGCCGCGCTTAGCGGCAGCCATACGGCTGTGCGCTCCTTCCTACAGGAGAACAGCTTCTCCCTCGCCGACCTCCCGCCCACGCAAGCAGAGAAGGGCCTGAAGACAGCGTGAAGAGGTAACACGGACGGGCAGGCAGGCTGGAGAGGAGGCAGGAGCGGAAAGTAATTTGAAATCTCCAGGGCACCGTGTAAGGTCGCCATTGCTGGGAGAACTATAAACACTAGAGGCTTACGCCTCACTTGTGAAGGGACAGAAAAGTGAGACAGATTGCTCATTTGACTGAGTAACCGGGCGGACTCGGGCGGCGGCCCAAGCGCTGCAAGGGAGGGAGCGGAAGAGGGGAGGGAGAGCCATCCTCCGGGA